>CABHPP010107892.1:0-54196 GCA_902168425.1 Peromyscus attwateri
TCTCTCTCTCTCTCTCTCTCTCTCTCTCTCTCTCTCTCTCTCTCTCTCGTCTCCTTAGTTGCCTGTAGTTCTTTGTCTAGGGGTAGGGTCCCCTTGAGAGTACCACTCACTTCCCCATTAGCATGTCTATCGGTGTTGTGTCTGTTCAGATCCTGTTTAAGCAGATATACTGTTTAGGGATCTTGAGTAAAGCTTCCCTATTATTTCTAGGAAACATACTCTCACTGCAGATTTTTCTGGTCCCCTGGCTTTTCCATTCTTCTGGCTCCTCTACCTTGACTTTCCCTGGATCTTAGGTACAGGAGATATGCTGTAGTTACATTCATTGACAGGCCAGAAAGTCTTAATAGCATGATTGAGTGTGCTGCTAATATGACCAAATACCAAAAATGAGTGCATGCATTTCTCACTCATATATTGGTAAATCTGTTGAGTTGAATGTAAACAAATGACCTCTGTATAATGATTCTTAAAATTAATATCTGTATAGGAAAAAGCTTAAAAGAATACTATTTTAAGAAATTATTATGTTTCTTTGGTTCATGACTAACTGAACAATGAAGATCACTCAACATTGGGGCACATATTCTAGCACTGAGGTTTGCAGTCTTCTATAGAAAAGGATTCTTAGCTTAAGGGTCGTATAACATGTAGCAGGTTAAAATCGGCAGTTCTCACTTACCATGCTGTGTTCTAGCTTAAACACACACATCTTTAGGATAAGTAGAAGTGCAAGTCAGTTGTTGGGAAGACGGAAGAGAGGAGTAGAAAAAAAGGTCTATCATGCAAAACCACATTTGCTTTGCCTTTAAAAAAGACCTTCACATTTTTAAATATGAAAAGTTTTGCTTGACTATTGACTATTTCACTAGGATTGTGAATAATTTTTTTAAACACGCTTGATTTTTATCAAATAGCAAAAATGTCCATAGGAAGAAGCCAGTAGATTACCTCTAAACCTAAAGAAAAACTTGGGAAAAAAAATGTTTTGAAGCAATGCGTCCCTTAAAAAGCCCTTTCACCTCATCTAATTCCAGCTCAACTCCCAGCTGATTAAATTCTTATTATAGGGTTACATTACCTCCAAATAAAAACACAAGGGAATTTTTAAAGCCACTTTGTAAACAAATATGAGTGTGTCAGGTCAACACTGCTAGACGTGACAATCGTGGATCGAGAAGATTTTTATTATCAAGACAAGTTAATGCGGGGGAGAGTGGGGGAGAAGGGCTCTGAGTGTAGCGGGTTACGGGTAACCCTTTTCTGCAATACACAGCTGGCCTCCAATTTATTTACAATGGATACCCTCGGTCACAATGTATCTGATAGGTTCTGGGAAGATCTGAGAAAACGGAAACGAGGGCACGCGGGGGTGGGGTGGGAGGGGTGGAGACACGTCTTCCGAACAAAACATTCTCAGGGATCTGCCTTTGCTACTTTGTTTTGTGGCTCTAGAGTTTATCACTCTCTTCTCTGATTCCTTTCACTAGGCCGGTTCCGTTAAACCTCTTGTGACTCCACCTTCCTCTCTCTGGTTCTTTCTCTCTCGGCTCATGAAAGCTCCTGCCAGTCTTCACGTCCGCCTGGAAATCTTAGAGACGGGATGTATATTCTGAAACTTCTGAGTATTTCTAAGTGACGCTGAGCATGCTCAGTAGCTCAAAGGCAAGGTTTGTTCTCCAGCCGCTGACCTGATTCGACCTCTCCAGAAATAGACATTTAACTCTCTGAACCCCTGTTTAAGTATAGAATTCGTTTGAGCGCTCTCTTCATTTTTAGGGTTCAAAGGGAAGAGGCGAAGATTCCAGGGTCTTACCGCCCTCGCAGCCAATGAGGGAGCCCGGGGGAGGAGCCTGGCCAGCTCTGGCTGATGAGAGACTCGCCCCCAGTAGATGCGGTGGAGTTTGAGCTTTGCTGCATCCGTCACTGAAGAACAAAATAAAAGAGTAGAGGAGACAGGCTGCAGAGCATGGGAGGCAGTGGGGCTTTCTGAAACGTTTGCTGGGCTTTCCGCGGAGCATGAGCTTTTAAAACGAATTTTTTTTTTAAAGAAACTCATTTGTGTAGCTGGGAAAATGATACATATGCTAAATGCAGCAGCCTATCGGGTAAAATGGACCAGATCCGGTGCTGCTAAGAGGGCTGCCTGCCTGGTGGCTGCGGCATATGCTCTGAAAACCCTCTATCCCATCATTGGCAAGCGTTTAAAGCAGCCTGGCCACAGGAAGGAAGCAGCAACAGCAGCAGCAGCTTACCCGCCTGCAGAGAACAGAGAAATACTGCATTGCACAGAGATCGGCTGTAAAAAGCCTGCGCCGGGACTGAATGCAGATTTTTTCAAACAGCTACTAGAACTTCGGAAAATCCTCTTTCCAAAACTTGTGACCACTGAGACAGGGTGGCTCTGCCTCCATTCGGTGGCTCTCATCTCAAGAACATTTCTTTCTATCTATGTGGCTGGTCTGGATGGAAAAATCGTGAAAAGCATAGTGGAAAAGAAGCCTCGGAGTTTCATCATCAAATTAATCAAGTGGCTTATGATTGCCATCCCCGCCACCTTTGTCAACAGTGCTATCAGGTACCTGGAGTGCAAACTGGCTTTGGCCTTCAGAACTCGCTTAGTAGACCATGCCTATGAAACCTATTTTGCGAATCAGACTTACTATAAGGTGATAAATATGGATGGGAGGCTGGCAAACCCTGACCAGTCCCTTACTGAAGACATTATGATGTTCTCACAATCCGTGGCTCACTTGTATTCCAACCTTACCAAACCTATTTTAGATGTAATCCTAACTTCCTATACCCTCATCCGGACTGCTACATCGCGAGGAGCAAGCCCAATAGGGCCCACCCTGTTAGCGGGACTTGTGGTGTATGCCACTGCGAAAGTGCTGAAAGCTTGCTCTCCCAAATTTGGTACCCTGGTGGCTGAAGAAGCTCATAGGAAAGGCTATCTGCGGTATGTTCACTCCAGGATTATAGCCAACGTGGAAGAAATTGCCTTCTACAGAGGACATAAGGTAAGACAACGGATGAATTAAAGCAACGGGTGAAACGTGAGACGGTCCAAGCAGCCACTGCGCTGCTAGATACCATCTGTTGTCGTATTGACAGGCCCACTTTCTGAGCATTTCAGAGTCCTCTGGTAGCTAAACTGGTTCTAATATATATATTGCATGAGCCCTTTAAATCGCCAACTGTTAGAGAATTAAAGAGCCCAAACTTTATGAAGTTTCATGAGAATGAAAGTTCAGACTCTTTCAAAGAGTCTACAGAGCCTGTTACTCAAATGTAACCGAAATGGCCTCAAAGGCATTTCCTGATAACTTAAATACTAGCTTGGTGAGTGGCTCTGTACAAAATAGGAAATGCATATTTGGGAACTAAGAGTAAACTTCTTTGGATTGAGATGGAGGTGTTAGGGTAGTATCCTTTGTTCTTTTGTGTCCAAGAGAGGGAAACTGCTTTCAAAGAGAGAACAGTTTGGACCATTTTTCAAGACTGATCAATGAGCAAGTGTCCTGAAATGTAAAAAATGCAGAGGGGTGTCTAATGAAATGGCATTTCCTTTACTTTTAGTTCATGTTGAGCATGTGCTTTTGACATATACATTTTGCATAGTAGAGAAGTAAAAACGAAGATCAGGAGGACAGAAGTGGGTAGAAGCACTAGGGTGGTATTTTTAAACGTTATGGCTCTTCAACAGGAAAATAATTAGCCCAGGTGCATAAAACTGTGGCATGTTATAGTTGCTTCAGGATGTAGAATATGATATCAATTTGGGGGTGGAACATATGAAATCTTAATATCAGTGGTTTGGCAATGTATAATGAAGTCCTTAAAGATATATTTTAATTACCAAACACAGTGATGTACTTTTTAAAGCATCAAGAATTATCATTGTTTCTTTTCAACAGCAGAACCAACCCAAAGAAAAGTTTAAAACTAATTTAGGACCTCTATTCTCCCTTGGAATTGACCTTGGGTGTTGTGTGAATTGTGTTGATTTGTTATTTTTGAATCATTGAACTCAGTGGAAATCAGTGGATTCCTTGCTTAAAAGACAAAATCTGGGAAAGTCTAATTATACGTGTTTTGTTTGTTTTTAGATAATTTTAGTATCCTCAAGAATGATATGAGTTTAACATTGCTTACCGTTATCTTTATAGAATATTATTTAATTTTAACATCTTAAAATTTAAAATCAAATTATGTATCTCTCTGTCTCTGTTCATTTTATATCTGTCTGCCTGCCTTCCTCCCCACCCCTCTCTCTCTCACTGTGTGTGTGTGTGTGTGTGTGTGTGTGTGTGTGTGTGTGCCTCTCTGTGTCTGTCTGTCTCCCCCATTCTTATTCATTCTCTCTCTCTCTCTCTCTCTCTCTCTCTCTCTCTCTCTCTCTCTCACACACACACACACACACACACACACACAGAAAGAGAGTTAACCGTTGAGAATTATACCTCAGGCCTCATGTATGTCAGCAATAAGCAAGTGTTCTTACACTGAACTTTACCCCATCCCACTCATGTGTATTTCAAACAATATTTACTGAATACCTCATTTTAAAAAATAATACCAGTGTAGGCTAAACTATATCGTGACTAATTCTAATATCTAGTTATATTTATTGGTTATAGAAATGTAGTAACAGTGGCTATGCTAAATAAAGCAAAATAATATACTCATATCATTAAAGAGAATCTTTGAGTAATTACAGAATTTATTCCCGTAGTTCATGCTGGATTAATTCTTATATTTTTCTCCTTTCAGGTAGAAATGAAGCAACTGCAGAAAAGTTACAAGGCTTTAGCTTCCCAGATGAACCTTATTTTATCCAAGCGTTTGTGGTACATCATGATAGAACAGTTCTTGATGAAATATGTGTGGAGCAGCTGTGGACTGATTATGGTGGCTATACCCATTATCACTGCAACAGGCTTTGCAGATGGTGGTAATAACATCCATACTTAATCTTAACTAGATGCTTAACATTGTTTCTCTTTAAGATGCCGTTTAATGTCCCATGTGTTGCTGTGTGGACAGCCACTGTCTGTAGTTATTTGTACTAAGAAACAGTGACAGTTTTCAGTGTTCAATAATGAGACCATCAGTATGAAAGGGGCAACAGGAGGCTCAAAGGACCTTGCCAAGGAGGTCTCTGACATAATGTCTCTGGAAGTCTATCTGGAATAATTTTAATTACATTGCCCAATGACTTTTCAGTTTATAGTTAACCGCAAAGTGAACATATTACTTCAAAAAGAGTATGACGTAAGCTCACCTCATGTTTTGTTCTTAACATCTTATGGATCGAGCATACAAATTTTCTGTAACTGAATTTGCCCTGGTTTGTGATTTGGAAATTGGTTAGCTTACGTTAGATAAGCAGGAATGTTGTTTTAGGGTGCATGGAAGTGTCATGGAATGGGTTCTCTCTTTATATAGAGACGTTCCCATGACATGATTTGGTGATGTTCGTGGGGGCCAGGGCAGTGCATATCAAAGCCACAGGTATCTAATTCTGTCCTCTTTCTCTCAACAGTTCTTTTTTTTTTAAAGCAACTTTTCTTCTTTTGGTATAGCTAAGGAAGAGAAGGGCAAGAAGGGCAATGTTACAGTGCTCTTCCTGTATGAAAGCATGCATCTTTACTGTTAGGAATGACGGGATGACAGTTAGAGCTCAGTTTCCATAGGTCCACATTCAAGGATTCAGCCAAGCACAGAAGAGACATGGGAGTCCAAAGCCAACACAGAGAAAATTTGTCCATAATCAACACATACTTTTTATTCCCTAAAGAATTCAGTGTAACAACCGTTTCCATAGCATTTACATCACATGAAGTAGTGTAAATTATTTACAAAGTATTGTAAATTTTTATTTAAAAGTTGCCAAATTTGACTCATTATTAAGCTAAATATATTCATTTCGGTGAACTGTGACTTGTCAGTCAGTCCTTTGTGAACAGCACTAAACACATAATGTATATACTCCACAAGTAAATCGCCAAGTCGGAGCTCTGAGCATTGATTTTTATTGCTTGGATGTGTTGGGATTTACCAAGAAATAATTGTAGATTTGTATTGTAAAAGGTATTCTTAGTAATAGTGTTCAAGACCTTTCCAAAGGAGTGTTTATAGTGATAAGAAAGACACTGAAAAACATATGCTCTTAAGATTGGCTTTGCTAAGAAATTTGGCAAAATATAAATTAAAAAGTTATCTCTTAAGCTAATAACATTCATCAGAAAGTTTCATGTTTAATGTACGTTAGAGATAGTCCCCATAAGAAGATATAATACAATGCCGTTAGCAGTGTTCGGTCTTATTAGAAAACCCTAGTGTAATCCACACAGAATAGAAAAAAAATGCAGTTATTAATGGTGACAAATTAACCCCACTGAGGCTAGTAAGAAGTAAACATGTATGCTATGAAACTAACTAGCTTACCTACCAAGAAGTAATGGGATGTCTAAAAATAACTCCTACAAATTAGACAATACCAGCTGAAAGGAACATTTTATGTTGGAATCGTTACTGAAACAAAGTGTCGTGTAAAGCTCATTCCAAAGACGATCCTGCAGAGGTGGGCAATGTAAAATCCTCACAGGAGAGAAATGAATGTTTCAAAGTCTGTAGAACTTAAGGTTGCTGTATGTGTATGGTGCGCCCACTCTACTAACTACGTTTGACCTCTGGTGACTTAACAAGTGAAAAATACTATTTCACTCAGTGGAATGTTTTCTTTTCAGATACTGATATCACCTTCATATATAGAAATTATATGTTGTATTCTCTAATATAGTCTTAAATTTTAATTTAAGCCTGGGTGTGGTGGTGCAAGCCTTTAATCTCAGCACTCTGGAGTCAGAAGTAAGTGTATTTCTGTGAGTTCCAAGACATCCAGGGTCTACAAGACAAGTTTCAAGACAACTACTAGGGCTCTGTAGAAAGACCTATCCATGTATATATATAGAGAGACATATATACATATGTATATATATATATATATAGATAGATAGATAGATAGATAGATATATTCTAATCACTTAGTTGTCTCACGTTTCAGATAAAATAATTGCATGGTACTATATGTTTTAAGGCATAAGAAGATGGAAAATGAGTGAAACAGTGGCCTGAGACATGGCTAGTGGTTAAGAGCACTTGCTGCTCTTACAGGGAACTAGAGTTCTGTTCCCAACATCCCTGTTGAGTACCTCATGGGTGCCTGTAACCCTAGTTCCAGTTCTGGCATCCTTTTCTGGCCTGTGTGGGCAGCGTCTGTACTCACTTGCACATACCCACCTGCCCCCACACATGTGCATAATTAAAAATTTAAAAAGTATGAAACAGAATAGAAAAGAGAATGAGTAATCCATAGGGGAAATGGGTATATGAGGTGGGGATAGAAAAAGAGAAGCAGGGAAATCCTTGGCCTGATGTAACAGTTAACCAAGCCTTGGGAAGACTACCTAAATTTAGAGGCCCCAGTTTTCTTAACCATGTGGATAATAACACATATCTTTCAGAGTTGCTGTGAAATTATAATGTACTGGTGTGCTTTGAAACAGTCCTTGTTAAGTAGTAAACAGCAAGGTACCAGTTCTTGTCAGCATTTATTACAGTCCCAGCCTGTGGGATCTGGATTAGAGTGCTTGAGCTTAAAGGCAAGCTCTTCTGCCTACAAGTGACTCTGGGAAAGTCATTCCACTTTTTTTGTGGTTCAAATTTCTCATATCCAAAATAGGGAAAGTTAGCAGGTTTGTCGCAAGGATTAATGCAAAACTTAGTATGTCGTCCGCTCATAGAAAACAATTAATGGGCATTTGCTGATATCATCCCTGGTGTTTAAAGAAGTGAGGATATGAAAGTAACTAGGAAGTCAGAAGTCAGACTGTTTAGGAGAAAGAATCTGTCTAACTTCCGTTGGAGGGAGGGAAAGGTAAGCAGCAGCTGTTGTAGGTCTACTTGGCCACCCTTTTTTTACACTGTCAAGTGAGCATTCATAGTAAGGACAGGATATTTACACTGAAAACGAAATTACTTCTAGAACGTACTGTTTTTCTCTTCAGAAGAGGGCCTCGGAGCCTCTAGTCTAGAGATCCTGGCTTGTCTACATTCGGATGTGTAGTTAGGTGGAGCTCTGGGGATGGGGATGGGAGACACTGTGTAACTCCTGGTACCCTGCCTTTTCCCCTGCACCGCGGCCACCACACTGAGATATGCCCTGTAAGTTGACAGTCATGATGGGCCAACCACTGAAATGGAAACATTGGAGTCTTCAATTATTATTCTGTTTATTATTTTAAGGCTATGCACCCCTTTCTTTTTTTTTTAAGAGAAAGACAAAATACGCAAGAAAACATGTTAGTGGTGATTTTGTTCTTCACATAAGAAATAAATGTGCTGACCTGAGAAATAAGATAAGTGAGCATTTTAGGTCATGGATTTATATCTCTGACATTAAGGAATCTGGCCTTGTCAGAGAGGCCAGGCCCTTAATGGTTCATGCAGGGTTATCATTACTGGGGCTGCTTCCATGGTACCTGCCAAAGAACAAGGTAGTTTAAAAGTTACACACTGTGAGAAAATATTTACTTTGTTGCTAAAGGCATAAAGAAAACCCAGAAGGCCTTCATCTGCCAAAGCAACACGGTAGCTATGATTCCTTATCAACCTCTAGTCCATCTGTGCAAATGTTTTTTTGTTGTTTTTGTTGTTCTTAACAGAGATCAGTGAAAGGTCAAACCCCTTTTAACCCACATTCATAAAAATCCAGTGATTAGTTGAGATGGTTAGCCAGATGGTCAAAATCCAAACCTTTTCTTAGTTTTAGCTCACAGATGAATTCACTATGTCAGTAGCTGGTTGAGAATCCTATAGGATTTTTCTATTGGTTATCTACATCCCCTTATACATTTAAATACATCATCAAAATTTCTAAAGCCAAGCATGTGCTGCACAACTATAACCCTAGAACTCAGGTGGCTGAGGCTGGAGGATCACAATGTAAAGGTTCAGTCAGTCTGGTCTATGTAGTGAGAAGAAAGAAGAAATCAAATGTTTTCATTCCAAAGGAATGACAGAGAAGGGTGTGTTAGTGATTCAGTTGAACAATAGGATGGAAAATGTTTGAGAAAAGAGGAATATACCAAAATTATGAGGGCCAGATTAGTTCAAACTCCTGTTATAGGAACCAGACCATAATTTTTTAAATTTGTATTCTAGTTAGTAGGTTGGTGCATTTTGATGGGTATGTGATATATGTATATGTTCGCACGGGCCTGTGCATGTATGTACATGGGTATATGTATGCATGTGGGTGTATGTGTGCATGTGGGTGCATGTGTGTGAAGATCTGAAGTCAATGTCAGGCATCTCTTGAGATAACTCTTCACCTTTATTTTTTAATGTTGATTTATTTTTAATTTTTAAAATAAATTTTTTATTATTTGAAATCATCATACATGTATATATGTATATATATGTATATATATATATATATATATATTACTCTGTGTGTGTCTGTGTTTATGTATGAATGCAGGCACATATGTACCACATCATGTATGTGGAGGTGAGAAGACAACTTTTGGGAGATGGTTCTCCTGCCATGTAGGTTCTGGGGATCAAACTCGGGTACTAGGCTTGGCAGCAGGTGACTTTACCCACTGAACCGTCTCAACAGCAACCCCTCCCCCTGCTTTCTTCTTCTTCTTCTTCTTCTTCTTCTTCTTCTTCTTCTTCTTCTTTTAAACCTAGAGCTCACTGATTTATGCTGGCTGGACAGTGAGCTCCAGAGACCCTCCTGCTCCTCCAGTGCTGACGTGGTGGCCACGCCCAGGTTCCTTTTTAAAGTGTGTGTACAGGGAATCCAAACTCAGGTCCTCATGCTTGCCCAGAAGGCGCGTGACTGAGCCGTTGTCCCAGGTTCCTCGGTTTAGTACTTCTATTGAAACTGTCAGGAGAGTTTGTTACATAATTGTGATAGTAGCAGAAAGTGGGGTACAGGAATGGTCTAAAGGAATCTAAAAGAGAATAGCCTAATGCCTGTAGACTGAGTTGTGCTAACTCTTGTTCTAAATAAATAATGTAGAACAGAACTTCTTTATTCTATTTTATTTATTTATTTATTTATTTATTTATTTATTTATTTATTTTGGTTTTTCGAGACAGGGTTTCTCTGTGTAGTTTTGGTGCCTGTCCTGGATCTCGCTCTATAGACAAGGCTGGCCTCGAACTCACAGAGATCCTCTTGGCTCTGCCTCCCAGGTGCTGGGATCAAAGGTGTGCACCACCACCACCGCTCAGCCAGAACTTCTAATAAAACCTAATACATGGTATTCATTATATTTAATAATATATAATAATTAAATATATTTCTAGGAAGTTGCTGGTAGTTGTGAAATATTGTTATTTTAGCCATAATTTAATAGATATAAAATAAGACAATTACTTGTAAAGAAAAAAAACCTCAATATTTCTGTGCTTTTTTTTCCTCTTAGATCTGGAGGATGGCCCAAAGCAGGCTATGGTTAGCGATCGGACAGAAGCCTTTACCACTGCTCGAAATTTATTGGCCTCTGGTGCTGATGCCATTGAAAGAATTATGTCTTCATACAAAGAGGTATTTGAATTTCTTGCAAATTTGCTTAAAATATGAAAGCATCTGAAAATAGTAAAGTGTAAATTATGAAGTATGCATAACATTTTAGAAACAGTTTTTTCTCTCTCTCTCTCTTTATTCAAAACTGCCAAGAGTATAATTGAGATCAAGGGCAGCAACTCAAAAGTGAGGTGTTCAGTTATTTCTGTTTACAAGCATGATTTTAATTGAAGAGAACAAAACATAATCGCTCTTGTGTGGCCTCTAGAGCCCGTGCCTAATTTACATTCAGACTTCATCATTTACAAATCACACCATCTCCTCAAGCTTCTTGTCTGTCTGGATCCCTGTTTCCTTCATTGTAAGCTGGGGTGATGACAGCAAGGATGCTACAGGGTGTTAAAAGTTCATCCTGTGGGATACTTACGTCAGTGCATGTCAATGCTCAATAGGCGTTAGTGAATAATACCGCATCTTGCAAACTTTGCTCATCCTCCACTGATGAAGTCTCACCAATAATACATAAAACCTCATGATTCCACTTCCTCTAGCAGCCTTTGAAGCACCTGGGTGGGCTTCTCTGTCCCTGTCACTTTACCACAATATGACTCTGTCCCCTGTACCTGACCCTAAGCTCTCTGATCACAGGGAATGTCATGCTCATCTTTTCATTCCTAGAATTCATTCTAAATACTTAGGTATGTAGCTAATAAGTATTTTTTTGGTTTTTTTTTTTTTTTTTTTTTTTTAGACAGGGTTTCTCTGTGTAACTTTGCGCCTTTCCTGGAGCTCACTTGGTAGCCCAGCCTGGCCTCGAACTCACAGAGATCCGCCTGCCTCTGCCTCCCGAGTGCTGGGATTAAAGGCGTGCGCCACCAACGCCCGGCGCTAATAAGTATTTTTAAAAGAATGGTAAAACAACAACAACCAAAAAAAAAAACTGTAGCTAACACTGGGTTAAGATTCAAAAGACTATTCAATTCAGGTACTTCTAACATTCCATTAATTAGTTTTGCAGATCATAAAGCAATATGAATTGCTCAAGTACTATTGCAAATTTATCTTCTAATTTAATTAAAGTTCAGTGCATGATACAGCTTCAAAGTTTCTAAGTTTATTACAGAACTGATTTATTGAATTGAATTTTTTTCCATCTTAAAACCAATAGTTCAGTACCACTTATCGAAACTACTCGATTTTTAAAGATTCAAACAGTAATTTTAAAAACCTGGGGACATAGTCTTGGGGATAGTTTTTTTAAGTAGTTCACTTTAATATTAAGCAAGAAGATATTTACTATTAAAATTAAATGATGACAGGCAGTGGTAGCACATGCCTTTTATGCCAGTACTTGGTAGGTAGAGACAGGCAGATCTCTTGGGAGTTCAGGGCCAGGCTGGTCTGCAGAGTGAGTTCCAGGACAGCCAGGGCTACACAACAAAACTCTGTCTTGAGTTGGGAAAAAAAAGCAATAAATAAATATGACAAAAAAATTGCCCATCTCATATCAAAACATGCTAAGTCACAGAAGGACCATCATTTAACCATTCTAGATTATCTCCAATGATAAAAATGACTTCATTTGTCATTATCTTGACTTTGTATATATTGAATCTAAGAATATTCAGTTCTTAAAAGCACATTGTGCTACTGTGAGTGAACAAGAACTCATCATGCCTTCTCCACCAGCTGCAGAGGAGCAGAGGCTCCTTCTTATTCGGGATTCTACATTCCACAACAAACTCCCTGGTGCCCCAAAGCACTTACTTATCTTCTGGCATACTCTTAGTTTTTATAGACATTCCCTTTCCCATTCCAGTGTCCATCCCTGAAGCCTTAACTAAGTATTCTTTATCAATGAAAAATTGGGAATCAGATACAAGGATAAGAGCCTAAAAGACCAGAGAAGCAGGGGAGCAGCCACCAGTCACCTCCTACCTCTTTCATTCCTGCCTCCCAAAGGGCCAAAATCCCCCCTCAACCCTGCCTTACTACTCCTGTCTCCTAGCTAGATACAGTCCTCCAAACCTCTATGGTTATTTTGGTTAGCTAGTGGCTAATTCCACCCCCTGACTCCAAGCAAGCTTTATTTGTCAGAACATAATCAAAATATCATATAACATATCCCAGACTACTTACTCATTGCTTCCTGCTCTTTTTTAATATCTCTGTAATTTTAAGGTGTTTTTTTTTTTTTTCCATGCTGATGTTTATATTTGCCCAATTGGTTGCTTGGTCTCTGTCAACCTGACACAAAGTTGGGCCTATCTGGAAAGAGGGAAACTTAATTGAAACAATGGCTCCAATAAGATTAGCCTGTTGGCAAGTCTGTGGGGGTATTGTGTGGGTTGTGGAAAGACCTCGGTCACTGTGGGTGAGTGGTGCAGTATGACACTTCTGAGCAGGTGGTCCTGAGCTGTATAAGAAAGTGGGCTGAGCATGCCATGGGAGCAAGCCTGTAAGCAGCACTCCCCATGACCTCTGCTTCAGTTCCTGCCTCCAGCTTCCTGCCTTGAGTCCCTGACCTGACTTCCTTCAGTGATAGAGTGTGACCTATGAGTTGTAAGATAAAATAAACCCTCTCCTCTTCAGGTTGCTTTTGGTTGTGGTGTTTTATCATGGCAGTAGAAATCCTAACTAGGACACACGAGTTTCTTTTAAATCCGTATTTTGCTAAACCCTCTCACTCTTTGCCTCTACTTAACAGCTCAAGACTCCCTTCCAGATACCATTTTCAAAGTCATCCTTTAGGTAGCTATAACATTAACATTCATCAATAAATGGTCAAATTACAAGCCTTCTCTTCAGCAGAAGGCCTGTGGCACTAACACCTATTCATTATAGCTTAAGTTTTATATACAAAGGTCTCAGCCATCTGCCAGCATCCATGTGCTAATCTACATATGACGGTTACGAGACATCTTTTGTGACATGCATGCTTATTGGTGTCAGTTTCCCAGTTCTTTTGCTGAGACAAATGATACGGATAAGACAAGTCACCTTTCACAGTCCCCTGGTAGCAAGCTGCTCTGGCATAATAGAAAAACAGCAGGGCTTTAACCTAGATGGACAGCTGGTAGAACCAGAGTGAAGTATCTTTCTACAGAGCTTTGTGGGCTAAAGCAGAAATTTACTTCACCTTCTCTCATAATCTTATCCAGAAAAAAGTCATGTACTTATAGTTTTCCCTGAGCATTGAAACCATATTTAGCTTGACAAGAAGCTCGATTGTGGGGTTTATACTGTGAAGCCTCTCACTGGGCTCACTTTCACAATGTGTGCCCTCTAGCACAGATATTCCTCTGCTCAAACAGGAACTTTGACAACATTTGACTTAGAAACACTCATTTATAAATAAGACAAAAAAGTACTTTTCTCCTATTTAAGATGTTCATATCCACATGCACATAAACACACCTGCTTATTGATGCTGCTTGTATTTAGGAAAACTGCTTCGGATTGTATTTGGAGACAGGAAATATGGCTGAGTGAGTTGCTTGCTTTTTAATATATAACTAAGAAACAGAATTAGAGTCAATGTCATATTGTTTTCTATTGTTCTGTTTTGAATTTTTGAATATCTATGTGTATTTGGGGAGGAGTGAACCCGGGGCTTCTTGTATGCTACGCAAGTGTTCCATTACTAAGCTACATATCCAGATGAATGATTTTTTTAAATAGAAAAAGAAAAGGGATGGTAATTGTAATACATACTTTTAATCCCAGTGCTTAGGAGGCAGGGTAGGCAAATCTCTGTGAGTCTGCGGCCAGCCAGAGCTGCTGCACAGTGAGACACTGATTCAAAAACAAAAGAGACAAACAAAAACCCTAAACAAACAAACAAAAACCAAACAGACAAACAAAAAACCCAAACAGACAAACAAAAAACCCAAGTAGACAAACAAAAACCCTAAACCAAACAAAAAACCCAAACAAACAAATAAAAAACCCAAAGAGACAAACAAAAAACCCCAAACAAACAAACAAAACCCCCAAACAAACAAACAAAAAACCCAAGCAAACAAACAAAAACCCAAACAGACAAAAACAAATATAAAGGATCATCATTTTATTTAAGCAGGCCAAATCAGAAATGTGACTAAAAGACCCTTACAACTCATTCATATTATGAAAGCGTCCCATTTCATTTTGAACACTGAGGTCAATCAATATTTTTGTTTTACAACTCCCATGAGCTCTAAACTGATGTCTTCCTTTATTGTACCTAATGAGTTCTCCCTATTGTTTGTTTCAGTAATCAGAATATATTTTTTCCTGTCGTATACAGTAAAGTAGAATCCTTAGCAACTAATCAAGAGGTTTATATATGACATAATGTTGAAAGGTATCTGTCATGCTGCATTAACTCATTCTTTACATATTGATTTTAGATCACTGAGCTAGCAGGCTATACTGCTAGAGTGTACAACATGTTCTGGGTCTTTGACGAAGTGAAAAGAGGCATTTATAAGAGAAATGTCACTCCGGAGCCTGAAAAGCATAGCAAGAGCGGAGGTGACATGGAGCTACCCCTCAGTGACACCCTGGCAATTAAAGGTAACTAACTTCGGGCGTTTTCATATTTGCCTTATAGTTCAGCGTCATTTTACGAAAAGATCTGAAGGTTTCTTCTCTAGGAGACAGCTTTTAACAGTTACAAGAAACTAGGATTTAAATAAGAAACATTATTTAAACAGCAGTCTATAGTTAGTACTGCAGTTGAGTGGCAGCAATAATAGCCCAGTAAGAAGAAAATACGGCACTTACATCCAGGCAAATGTATCTGGAGACAGCACACGTGGCCGAAAGAATTGTTTGCTCTTCAAATTTCATCAAATAAATAGAATTAGTGCTAGTGCCATATTGTTTTTCATTATTCTGTGTTTCTAAATGTTTGTCATGTATTAAAATATATCACTTCTTAATTCCCTTCTTGGAACAGTGTATTTTTTCCTTGCAGGAAATAGGGGAATAGAATAACTCTAAATGGTATGGCTAGGTTGTATCAGATATAGTTTATGTCTGGAAGGATAAAGATATTGATATTTGATTATAAAATTATTTTCTTGGGAATGTTTTCTAAATAGATTAAAAATACAGATAGATATTAAATTGACTTCATCATATTTGTTTTTTCCTATGATTTATAGATGTGAATTATCTTTATAATCGAGTTTGCCCATTCTGTCCTATTATTCTTCAAGCTAGTTAGCAGTAACTTGTGACAGCCTCTGTGACAGCAACTCCCCCTTGATTCCAGGGACAGTGATTGACGTGGATCACGGAATCATTTGTGAGAATGTGCCCATCATCACACCGGCAGGAGAAGTGGTGGCTTCCCGGCTGAACTTCAAAGTAAGGTGATAGTCAAGAATCTTCTGATTGTTGGCCTCCCACTAATAGAAAACAACTCAGAATTCATGTACCTTATGTTAAATACTCGGAGAGGAGCGTGTGGAAGAGGGGAGATCAATAAGGTACGCACAGTAGCTCAGTTACAGAAGCAGTACCTTCCCCAGAAAGCAGAGAGAAAAGAGAACTTTCATTTCTGCTGCTTTAGTGCCAGAAATTACATCAAATTACAGAACACTGAGAGCCATTCAAGGTAGCTTTGGGGAACAAGAGGAAAGAGCAGAAATTAATATCTGGAAATGAATTTTAACTTTTTATAAAAGTTGTTAAGAAATCTGTAAGATTATACTTTTACAGACTTTCTAAAAATACTACCTTTCCCCAAAGGTCATTATCAAATTCAGTTTTACTAATACATGTTTTCTAACTTTAATTTCTACTTTAAATAATCAGAAGATTCATGGATTCAACTTTAGTTTTTAATACTTTTGAAAATAATTTATTATTGTCCATATAATTACAAAACTAAGAAGTACACAAACATTTGTAAGCCCACAGCCATGGTGGGCTTGGGTTTTGTTTTGTTTTCGTTTTTGTTTTTGTTTTTCGAGACAGGGTTTCTCTGTGTAGTTTTGCGCCTTTCCTGGAGCTCACTCTGTAGCCCAGGCTGGCCTCAAACTCACTGAGATCCACCTGCCTCTGCCTCCCAAGTGCTGGGATTAAAGGCGTGCACCACCACCGCCCAGCTCCCCAGCCGTGGTTTTAAAGCTTTGTGAAATTGAAATATACATTTTTGGACTCAGTATAAAGTGGCAAACATGTTGTGTTGGGTACTTAAGTCCTTAGGTAAGTACACTGACAACTTAAAGTGAGGAAGCATTTAGTTGGCTCCCGGTTTCAGGCACTTAACTTGGGGTTGAGCTGTCTCACTGCTGTGGGCCTGAGAAATAGCTGAACATCTGTCAGGAACATGTAGCAAAGGAGAGTCCTCACTGTAGCAAAGGAGGGTCCTCACTGCAAGTGAGATAGCAAGCAGAGAAAGGGAATACACAAAGGGTCAGGCCAAGGAACAGTCTGAGGACACATTCCCATTGACCTGCTTCCTCTGCATCTGAGGCTTTCCACCACCTTCCAAAATGTCCCAGAAGTTGGAGACTTAGTGATCAACACACGGTCCTATGGGAGACATTTCAGATTCACACCATACCAACTATAATGAAGGTCATTGAGCTATGTTTAAACAAAGGCATCATGAAACTTCATATTATCAAGTTATGAACATCATAATACTAGTGATTTGGGAATAGATCTTTAGTCTTAATTATTAGACATATATTTGCAATTAATGAAGGTCGCTGAGTGTTGAAAAGAGTGGATGCAATATATTGAGCATAGGGAAAATCCTGTCAATAAATTGGAGAGAAATTGTTTGGTCATGATTTATTGTTCCATTATAAACCTATAGAACGGTTTTATTATTAGGATATGACATGAGTACCAATTAGCTACTCATTGCAAATATGGAATATTTTATTATCTATTAATACTTTAGCAATTTGGCCAGGGATGAAGCTAAGTGGATAGAGAGCTTGCCTGGCATGCAAAGGCCTTGAGTTCGGTTCTCACCCTGGAAAACAAAGAAACAAAATCAACCTGTGATTTTCATACGGTTCTGGGTTTGTGTTGTTACTTTGTCACTGTAGATGATATCATATTGGTTCTTGCTGCTCTAATTCTTAAATAAACAGGTGACAAGGCCTGAATGTTGCTGTCCTCTAATGATGCCACTGTGGAGCCGTCACGCCCTGAAGGAAAACCCAGAGCCTAGTCTCTTGTAGAAAATAAACAATCATGCAGTGGAAGATTCTTACAGATTTTTAAGATACTATGAAGATGTATGTTGTTATGACATACTGTTTGCTATTGTATTTGCCTCTGGAAGTTCTATTTCAATTTTAATATCTCTAGAACAGGAAGTTGTGTTTTTTCAGTATTAATTGGGAAATATATACTTTTTAAGGAAAATTATTTTCATCCTTTGTTTGAACTTCAAAATTAAATTTTGACTTACTGGAAAAAAATCCAAAGTGTGAGTATTTACTGATAAGTTATGCTAAAGAAATATTAATATGAAAAAGTTTCCAATTACCAACTTTTAAAAAAAAGTGTTAAATTTCTAAGAACTCCTGATAGAAACTGACCCTTTGAAAACATTTTATGATAACCACTCACTATGGCATAAGCTCTTTTGGAGAGTTCATGCATCTATCAAATTAATCATCCATCATCAAGGAGTCTAGTGGAAGAGAAGAAGCAGGTCAGAGTTCATTCTTTGCATGTTCTCCTCAGGACTTTCTGGAATGCTAGCAATTCACCTTTGCCTTTGATTTTTGGCATTGTGTCTTCTGTATGATGGAAAGTTGGATCTTAGTATCCATTCGATGAAATATAAATGCATAGACATCCTGCGGAGTTCTAGCTCTGGTCCTTTCATCTTATCTTCATCTTCTGCATCACTGATTATGAAACAAATCAAGTCTGTAAGCAGTGTTCCTGCCCCTTGCTTTTCATGACGCGCTGCAAGTGTGATAGGAAGGCGACCTCCCTGCCCTACTGAACGGAATGCTAAGCTGAGAACTCTAACTGTTTAAATTTAATTGATAACGAAGACAAATGATAAAAGGGGAGCTTCTGATAAGTGATTAATAAGTAACTTGTTTTATCAATGGATAATACATGTATATGATCTCCCCTTATATAGAGAGGGTGAATATTTTATGTGTGTACAGTCTTTCTATATATCCTTGAGGGATGGGTTCCATGACATCCAAATCTGATAACATTCAAATCCTTCATGTAAAATTTTATACAGAAAAAGATTCTGTACATATTCAATACAGATGCAACCTTTTTTTTTTTTCCCTTCAAGTATTTTCAGTCCGTAGTTGGCTGATTCTTCAGAACTGGAGTCCCGGCTATGGAGACTTAACTACATGTGTTTGAACCTGAAGCATACCTTATGCTACAGTGACCTTGCTTTCATCTGGTTTGGTTTCATAAGCATATGTTTTAACATCTGTGAATGAAGCAGAATTAGAATAATCTTTTCTCTTTGATTATGTGCTTTCGTAGCATTTCAGACACTAAAGTACAAAATTAAGAACCCAGCTGGCTCCTTGGATAACTGCTTTATATTATATTCAATTTTCAGTTGCATTTGGATTATATAAATTTAATTAAATAGTAATATAAATAAAACAAAATTTAATGTCTTTTTAACTTAAACCTTATGATTTGTCTTCTTTCCTGTGTAGTTCATTTCTCCGCATATATATGAATCTGATAATACCTCATTTGAAGTGTTGAAGAGTTAGTTCTCTCCAAGAAGATCCATTTTCTTTGCAATTAATTATTTTATGATACTTTTAGCTTCAGAGACTAGTCAAAGCCAAATTGATGCTCTAATCCTGATATATATTTTTTATTTTTTTACCATCCAAGATTATCATGTCATTCAATGTTTTTTTAAATCACTTTTAAATGCTACCAAATGAAATAATTATTAAATATTGCAGCTTATAATTTTATTTCTGACTTTAGGTAGAAGAAGGAATGCATCTTTTGATAACTGGTCCCAATGGTTGTGGAAAAAGCTCTCTCTTCAGAATCCTAAGTGGGCTGTGGCCTGTGTATGAAGGAGTCCTTTATAAACCCCCTCCCCAACATATGTTCTATATTCCACAGAGGTAAGACATTTTCATATCAAATGAAGATGATTGCTCTTTAATTGTGTTCATTCCACAGGCTCTTTGGTTTGTGCTCATTTAAGGATATTTTCATTGACAGAAGCTATTGAGTAAATAGGCATGAGTTCACTTGTCCCCAGAGTTCTCTTTTACCATTCTGACCATAATAGACTCTGAATCAGTGCCACTTCTTGAAGTTTTCATACTCAACAAGATGCTAAGAATAGTCAAAGACTTCAGATGTCTTAGGAAAGAAGAAATGGATCCAAAGAATAATTAGATGTCGGATGATCTTCTTACAGATAAAAATATAGTGCTTTGGTTTTATTTGGGTCTTTCCATCGAGTTACATATATTCATGTATCCTAAAATTGTCCATTCATGCCTAAGAGCCTCTTTAGCATTTTCGTTGTGATTATGCTAGGTAATTAATAATCTCAACTACCTTAATTAAAATTGTTTTAAGAATGAGAATAAGATAAGCATGGAAAAGTTCATTGTTTTTTGCCAAAATCTGTAGCTATCTTACCTTATAACAATACAGAAGTTTCTAAACTCAAAGTTATATACTTTGGGAATTTGGAGTATTTATTGTGGGTGAGAGAAAAATCAGCTGTAAAGAAAAGATAAGCTCCTGTGGCCCAGTGATTTCTTCAAATGTCACCCAGGTTCAATAGATACCGCATTGTATGTATATGCTCTGGGTCACCCTGTGTATCACCTGGGTTAAGCAGACAGGACACAGTGTTCCCTCTGGATCAGAGGACTTCACTAAGGCCTGTAACAGAGCACCTAGGATGGAAGTGTAGGGCTGGAGCACGAGTATATGCCACATTGAGGCCAGGCGGTATCACACACTTTCATCCCCTCTTCTTTGTAGGTAAAGGGTGCTATCATCCTGCCATTTGGTCTGAGTTTTAGGCCATAAGCAGAGGTTTGGTTCTGTGAATTTATTTTCTCTGAAGACTCGTGGTGGTAGCAGCAGGATGCTGTCTGGTGTATAGGAAGATGAAGACATGTGTTAGCTGAAAATATTAAATATGAGCAGTGTTGTTGGTACCTGAGTTTAACACAATGCAAACGTCCTGTGGCACCATAAACACTGCTTCTTTTCTGACTTTTGGAAAACTTCAAATAAAACCTCAGTTTTATTGCCTCAGTTTAAGTTTTATAAATGAATGATAGTAAGAAGCATTATTTCAATTCTGTACTTAAGCAATAAGTTATAGACTCATCAGAAGAATGGTCTATCAAGAAATGTATTCTTGATGAAAATGAAAACACATAAAGTTTACATTTTACCCATTAGATATTTTATATATTGTATGAATGAAACAATTTTTGAATATACATTCGACACAGTGAAGAGTTTCCCAAGCAGTGGGCAAGTTTATGAAAGTGACTAAATTAACCTTTACCCTCAGAGTGAGCTAACCACGATGTTTTACAATAAACAGAAATCATTAGGAAATTTTGTCTTATGAAATGTATTTTTGCCTAAGCAAAACTGTCAACTCCAACCTATTTAAGGAGAAAAATAAGAGGGAGTAGTCTATAATTTCATTCTTAAATGATTATTGTTTTAAGTTAGTTCACCTTAATTATACGCATCTAGAGGCACGGGGAATCATATTTACACTTAACATTTTTATAGAGCCATGTTCCTTCCACCTTTGCTTAACAATTACTTAAAACACAAATGTAATCTAAGGAAGTCTAATTGTAGCATTTATTTTTTGTATTCTAAAAGCCAGTGATTTTTTTTTTCAAGTAAGTTTTGTAATGATCACAGAAGATTTTATCAGGTAAAAGAAGATAACAACATGACTTCTTTTTAAAATACGTGTCAGTAAATGAACTTATATCATCACATAAATGTCTGCTAGGATTAACTTTTCTGCTACTCTCTAGCAATGGAATGTCAGCTAACTACTAGTTTGGCAGAAAAACCAATGCAGAACTCTAGCCTAAGTTTGAATTCTGTAAGTCATTAAACAGATTTTACAGTTAATCACTGTGATAGAAGTATTTATTCTTAGAGGATGGATCTCTTTATGCAGTGATTAAATGAAAAATATGTTGCTACTTTCACTGGTGAAAATGGAGTAGGTTTTATGGCAGTGGGTTTCTTATATTATGTAGTAAGCAAAACAAAACTACCCAGGGAAGAGCAACTACACTTTTGGTTTTGACCAAACCTTCACACACAGAGACCCAAACAAAAATGCTCCTTTGGCTCACTTCGTAAATTGGGAAACACGAATTCCTGAGAAATTGTGAAATCGCCCCAGTATTTTCCCAGTTGGTGTCTTTTTATGCTTTAGCAATGTTAATAATAAGAACCAGATCTTTGGGAAGACAGAGTTGGTCTGCATAAATTGAGTCCAAACTATTTTCCCTCACCCTGTCTTCATCAATGACAGAATATAAGAACTGGAGCATCTGTTGGTTTTAGGACAGAATGTTTCATCTGAAAAGCGCATTAGCCACTTGCCTTCTGTGATGTGGTGAATGGAGAGAGGCTGGGGCTTTGCTCAAGTAGTACCTGGAAACCTACCCTGCCACTTTCCAACTGAGACCAAATGCCCTGCAAGATATGACTGTGCTTCTTATCCGACGGCTGATGCTTGTCACCCCTTGCTGGACCATCTTTTGTGACTTTTAAGAAGCACCTTCCACTTGGATGAATCTCCTGAATTGTTTTGCCAATTCTTAGTGTGTTTTTTTTCTTCTTCCCAAGCCTCTAAAGATAGGCGTATGGCCCTCTGCTCCTGCTTTCATTTCTTCACTAATTTATGGCCTATTACTCACTTACTTATCCCTTGGAGAGTTTCTGTCTACAGCTGTCACAGCCACCAAAGCCAGCTTTACGTATATCTAATTTAGTTTCCTTGCTAATCAACACTATCAATGCACCATCAGTCATCCAAATGAGATATTGAAATATAGGATTTGGGAGAACCTGGAGGGAAGGAAGAATGGCAGAGTGGTGACTTTGCATCCCTTTATGCTGCTTTAGTTAACCCCCAGAGGACCGTTTGTGTACATCACACTCTCTTCTCAGCAACAGTCTGTGGTTGGGTAAAACCCAGCATGGATTTGTATTTCAAATGTTCCTGCTCTCACTATTCTTCCTTGAAAGCAATATCTCAGGAGAGAAGTGCTAACAAATATCTTACTATATATAGTATAAATGTGTATAAATCCTGTCCATCTTTGACTCTGAGTCTGAGAAATAAAACATAAGGAAAATGAGAGAAAGATTGCACTCATAAGGATTGTATTAAGCCAGGCATGGTGGTGCATGCACCTTTAATCCCAGCACTCAGGAGGCAGAGGCAGGTGGATCTCTGAGTCTGAGGCCAGCCTGGTCTACAGAGTGAGTTCTAGGCCAGCCAGGGCTACACAGGGAAACCCTGTCTCAAAAAACCAAACCCACAAAGGATTGTATTAAATTAAACAAACCTTCCTGGGGGTGGGTGGTGCGTGTGTTGAGTCTGTGGCCTCGTGCATGCTGAGCACACACTCTCCCACTGAGCTTTACCCCGGTACTGAATGGCTGACAGATTTCCTGTCTATTGGCAAATCTGCCCATCTGCCCAGTGTCTTACACTATGAACCATCTGTCTACTTTGTTACTTGCACTGAGTATGTTGCCTAATCCTCTTTGTGATGGATAAATGTCCTTTTATCTTTTAGTTCTTTTTTAAGGAAATTGCTGGAGCAGTGATGAAGGCTCAATAGAGTTCTTGAGGGTAATTTCTTGCTTTTTAAATACTAGATGCAAAAAATTGGATGACGCAGTTTTCATAATGTAAATATCTGTTTTGAGTTAAGTATCTCTTGTTTTTCTAAAAAACATAAGGATGTGAGGAATGATTTTATGCATTCAGAACTCAAATGGTGAGCTTTCTGTGCACAAGAAAAAAGCCTGACAACACGATTGGTTCAACCTGTGCATTTTTCGATGATTGACAGTGAATATTTATGGTTTGCTCCAGCTTCTTACTGTTTGACCACAGCTGGAGAAATGACATATTACTCTTCAACTTTAGACTCCCATGCCTTAGAGGTAAAAATGTTGTTGAATTTTTTTTATCAGTGTTGTCCAGGTAACTATATCGTTTTAAAATGGTCAACTCTGAGCACAAGGATAGAGATTATGATTTTCTATGCTCTCATCTTCTTCTTTCCTCCTTTGTCTCAAATATAAAATAATCAAAAACCAGAGAAATCTAACAGACAATAAGTTATATCAAAAAGAAATATCCAATAGTTCAATGTTAGCACAGGAAAATGAGAGTACAAAGAAAATTTTAAAAATATCTAAGATGCTTATAATAACTAGTAACTATAAAAATATAATTATTGGGGATGGATTTGATCTCAAATACTTTTACTATGACAGTTAATAGGTTTTTAAGTAGGTACAGATGTAAGATTTCACAGAAAAACAATTACAGTTTGTTGCTAAAATTCTTTCCCAGGAGAAGCAAATTTTACTTCAGGTTTATATATTTCAGATATTTTTATTAGCATCTTGAAAACTGAGTAGGAAATGAAGCATTACAAAGCTATAATTATTTTTGCTTCATCAGTGAATAATCCTCTTGAGATAAATTTCTATGTGTAAACCAGAGAAAATTAGCTGATTTTGAAAAGTCTATAGAAATCATAAGTATGAAGTCTTTTGATGAAGTTATATGTTTACCCTGCTTTTATAACAATGAAGACATCTGAGGACTCTGCGTATTTTGAGTCCTTTGAAGTCCTGTAAACTGCACCAGTGAACTAGATATTACCCAAAGAAAATCTTCTAGATAAACTTGAAGTACTTTCTTGAGTACTTCACAGGATCTATCTTTAATATCAATACAGAAACCTGTTATTCATCAATCACATTAAGCATAATAAAACTTATTATCGGAAAAAAGCAGACAATTATCCGATGAAAGCAAATTATTTTGTATTTACTTATTCTTTTCTACAAGATTTTTGTTTTCATTGCTGGGAATCAGCCTGCACTGCGTGACAGGCAAGTGCTCCATCAATCACTCCTCTGAGCTTTGTTTTCCCTTAGTTAGAGAACGCAAGAGAAATGTACTTCTTATTTAAATGATGATCACTTCCTGAGTACTTTCCTTTGCCCCTACATTATAGTAAACAATCTTACCACATTACTTCATTTAGCTGCTTCGTTCCACACTCATGATAAATGTACTAAAATAAGTGACTTCACAAACGAATTAGGTCA
This sequence comes from Peromyscus attwateri, assembly GCA_902168425.1. Lineage (NCBI taxonomy): Eukaryota > Metazoa > Chordata > Mammalia > Rodentia > Cricetidae > Peromyscus > Peromyscus attwateri. The sequence continues at coordinate 24,962 of CABHPP010107892.1, forward strand.
AGTTCAGAGTTGAGTGACGGTACTACAGTAGTGAGATCAGGAGTCTATCCCAGAACCACCTCTCTAAAACCCGTTATCACAACCATCACTCTACACTGTATAGCATAAAGCCCTGTACACTGAACTGCAGATGGAAATGATGACATCATCAAATCCTAGCCCTTCATCAGGGTGCATGGCAAAGCCTTTAGAGGCACTCATAGCCTGGATGCATAGGTGTATTTTTGCCCTTGCAGTCTTGACTGTGCCGTGTGACAGGTCTGCTCTTCGAATCAACATCTGTGCTTTATGCTAAGGGTTGGAAGGAGGTCTGCACCTACTGATATGTGTTAAGTTGGAGCTGGCATCAATGTAAAGTCAGTAAACATGCCCTTTCCTAAGGTCCTGAATAGTTACTGAGCACCTTGTGACAGCCACTCGGTGGCCCTACTTCATACCAGTGCTCCTGTTACAATTTGTAGATGTGAATTTAAGGTAATTCTGTTTGTGATTGCTTAAGGTGCTGTGTGTAAGTAAATGAACACAGACTGTATTCTGCTTGAAGAAAATGGGGGTAAAACGGAAAGGGAAAGGAAAGAGGGCTGAAGGAGAAACCTTAAATGTATGGAAATGAGACTGGAAATGGTTTGGCCGTTTTGGAAAACAGCCTGGCAGTTGCTTAGAAAGTTCTTTGCCCCCACAGTTCCATTAGCTTGTTTATACTCAGTATGCATAATGCCCCAAAGCAGGAAACAATGAAATACCCTTCAAGAGATGAATGGATGAATCCAATGTGGCATACCCCTACAATACAATATCATAATAGCATTCGGCTCTGAAAAGGAATATGGCACATTCTAAAACACACATGAACCTGAGAACATTTTGCCATTAAAGAGAAGTCAATCACAAAAGAGCACATATTGTGTGAGTCTGTGTATTTGGAATACCCAGAACAGGCAAATCCACGGAGACAGGAAACAGGCTGGTTACAAGGAGCAGACGGATAGCATCTGATCCTGGCTATGGGGCTTCTGGAGGTAGGAGCCAAGAAAAGTATTCTCAAGTTGGGGGTGATGGTCACCTGAGCTTGTGGATGTGTTGGAAACCATTGAATTATACACATTAAAGGCTGATACGAAATTTGCATCACATGCCAAGTTAAACAAAGATACTTAAGTGGTTCTTTGTATTTATAAAGATCTTGTGTGTGTGTGTGTGTGTGTGTGTGTGTGTGTGTAGTTGAAAACAAACATTTTTATTTCAAATAATAGTTAAATATATTACAAAACAATTATGTATTATGTGTCCCTCACAAAAATACTTTGTGAATACTGTGAAAAAAATAGGTGGACATTTGGTCTGCAAAGCATGTTTTGTATTTAAAGCTTTTCTCCTCAGTCAAACACACAGGGCTGGTGTAATTTTTTTAAGTATCTTTAAATGTGTGTAAGTGTTTTGCCTGCATGTATTTCTATGCACCACATGAATAACTGGTGTCCATGGAAATAAGAAGGTGGTATTGGATCCACTGGAACTTACAGTTGTGAGCTGCCGTGTGGGTACTGGGAACCAAATGTGGGTCCTCTGCAAGAGCAGCCAGCACTTTTAGCTGCCATGCCACAGCACCTAACCCTTGCTGTCTGTATAAGACAGGCCCTTTAGCTAGGATGACCTGGTGTTCCCCACAAAACCACTCCAGTTGTGTATGGTTTGCGGAGTCCCTGCCTGTGTTAGTGTCCACTGCTGCCGTCACAAGTCACCAAAATACTGGTGGTTTGAATAAATGAAGAGTCATTCTCTCATAGTTTGAGACTTACAGACTAAGATAGTATCAGTTTACACTTTGTGTGAAAGCTGAAGGGGAAGGCCAAGAAGATGATGCAGTTGGTAAAAATACTTGCTGTTGAAATCCACTTTATTGCCTACATGATCTGCTCATTTGAAAGGATGGCCTTCAGCTAGTCCAGAGGAGAGTGGAGTTAGCAACCTGTTTTTAATCATTTTTATAATGAATTCAAACTATGTAGCCAATGTTACTTACGTTAATTCACTCCATTCCTATCCTTTTTCCTCCTCTCTTCTGGGGTCATGTTATCTATTTGATCATTATAAACAACATCCAGTTCCTTGCTTTTCAATTAATTTTAGTTAATTCTTTGATGTTATTCATCAAATAGTAACATTTTAACATAACTATAAAGTCAAAGCTTGTATAGAAAAGATGTGGCGCACACCTTTAACCCCAGCACTGGGAGGCAGAGGCAGATAGATCTCTGTGAGTTCAAGGCCAGCCTGGTCTACAAAGACAGTCTTCTGGGACAGCCAGAGCTACATAGTAAGACGCTGTCTCAAAAAAAGAGGAGAGAGAGGAGAGAGAGAGAGGAGAGAGAGAAGGAAGGAAGGAAGGAAGGAAGGAAGGAAGGAAGGAAGGAAGGAAGGAAGGAAGGAAGGAAAAGAAAAAGAAAGGAAAAATATGCTTAGAGTAGACAGCATGTTTTCTCTACTCTATCCATTTCACCACCTTGGGTGACCTTTTCACGAGGTTCTGGCTTGCTTTTTCTGTTTTCTTCTGTAGGTGTAACCAAATGTGTGTATTTATATCATCCTTCATCTTTTCATAAAAGGTAATATACTGTCTACCAGTGTTTCTCAACTGGGGACAGCTTTGTAACCTAGGGGTATTTGTCCCTTGTGGAGACTTGTAGACAACTTTTAAAATCATGTTTGAGGAGATGCTGCTGACATCTAGTGGATAGAGACCAGGTATGCCACTAACCTTCCCTCAACAGGATGCCATGGGCAAGGACAAATCATCCGTCAGTGAGTGAGTCAGAGCTGCGGTGAGACATCCTGATCTAGGTCCACTTTCACCTTTTCCTTTTCAGCTGAATGATGATCACAGAACTCATTCTATATTACTCCATGTGTACCTGCCTGGAGTCTTTAGTGCCTCATAGTAGATACAGATAGAAGTCCTCATAGTAGGTGCAGATAGAAGTCCTCATAGTAGGTACAGATAGAAGTCCTCATCGTAGGTGCAGATAGTTGATCCAAGGATTCTCTCACCTGGTCCTTTAACTTGGCTTTGGATATTCTGACACTACAAATGGCACTGTCATGGGAAAGCTTAGGCAAGTTTTCCTTTTTGACATTTTTAGGAGCATATCCTCCGAGAAAATTCCCAGAAGTAGGTCAAAAGGCAAATGACATGTCAAATTGCCAGATTTCCTCCAAGGAGGTTGGATTTTCACCATTTTATGGAAACATCTGTTTTTCCCATGGGTCTGTCAGCTGACTGAGTTATCAAGCTGTTGGATTTTTTTTTTTTTTGCTAATCTGATAAACAAGAAAACCCAGTCATATTAATTTACATTTTATTATTAATAATATTATGTCTTTCAGTTTGTTTGTCTACATTGCTGTCAAAATTCTAAGTTTTATCTTTAATGCAAAAAATTTTAGATGTACAGAAACAATCTTTATTAAATATGGCTGTGCTAGTCAGGGTTTTCTAAATGAACAGAACTGACAGAATGAAGATAGATGGACAGACAGACAGATAGATAAATACTGACTTAATTAAGAAAAATACATAAAGGGGATTTATTAGAGTGCCCCCAGACTGTGGTCCAGCCAGTCCAACAACAGCTGTCTACCAATGGGAAGTCCAAGAATCCAGTTGTTCAGTCTACAAGGCTGGATGGCTCAGCTGGTCTTCAGTATATGCCGGCATCCCAAGATGAAGGCTGTAATATCAGTGGAGGAGTGGACTTGCCAATGAAAGTGATGGCAAGCAGGCAAAGAGAGAAAGCTTCCTTCTTCCATGCCCTATATATCGGCTGTCACCAGAAGGGGTGGCCCAGGTTAAATGTGGGATCAAAAGATCAGGATTGAAAATGGGTCTTCCCACTTCAAATGATATAATTAAGAAACAAACTCCTCGCTAGCATACCCAGACACGTGGGTTTTGTTAGCTCCAGGTTTAGTCAAGTGAACAAACAAGAATACCCATCACAATAGTGAAACAAACTACTTTTGTTGCAGAAAATATCAAATGGTTTCTTACAAAAGCTTTTCTGTATGTATATCTCAGGATCCTTTTTATAAACCAGGTATTATTTTGAAGTCTTTCCAAGAAACATAATATAATCCTATAAATTGAGGGTTTAAAGTCTGGTGTGTTCCAGCCAGCAGGATGTCGTCACCCTGGGTAAGCTAACATACCTTTGCACCAGGACTCACATGTGCTTGGTGTTTTACAGGCCATACATGTCTCTTGGAAGTCTGCGTGATCAAGTCATTTATCCTGACTCAGTGGATGACATGCATGAAAAAGGATACACTGACCAAGACCTGGAAGGCATTCTGCACAGTGTCCACCTCTACCACATAGTTCAAAGAGAAGGAGGTAGAGTATGTGGGATTTTTTTTTAAGTGTGCTTTAACTTTATTTACAGAGCAAGTTCAGGCTGTGTGTGATGATGTGCATCAGTAATCTCAACACTTGGGTCATGGAGGCAGGAAGATCAAGAACTCAAAGTCACCCTCCCCTATGCAGCAAATGTGAGACGAGCCTGGGATACATCAAAACTTTGTCTCAAAAAAAATCAATTAATTAAATAAATAAACTTGGGTTTTATACTAGTTACCAAACGCCCAACAGAAACAGCCCAGGGGCTGGGTTTCTCCTTCTGCTGCAGGGGTCAGGGGTGTCACTTTGTGGTGGTGTAGAGGGTGTGCTGGAGCACAGTTCTCACCTGGGAAAGCACCGGGCTTCCTCCTTCTCCCCCTCTTGTCCTTCCTGAGCTTCGCACCACATCTTCTCTGTAAGTCAAGCCTCTCTGCAGGCATGCTCACTGAGACACATGGGTGTGTTACACAACAGGTGACTCCAACTCTAGTCAAGGTGACAACAGCAATGACTGTCCCAGGCGTGTATGAAATCTGTGATTTCTGAATATATGATATTATTAGACCATAGACACGTAAGGAGAAATTTCTTCTTTTTCCTTCATAGATATCCTGGCTTTGCTGGTCTTTTACCAGTCACCATCACATCACCTTTAGTGTTTAAAGACGTTGATATTTGAATGTATAAGTATTCCTTATAACTCCATTGTTCTAGATGTATGTAAAGTCTATGATGAACTATTTGCTTGCCAAGCTCTCTCAGCTTACATTAAATATAATTTTGGAAAGTGGATCTCACACAACGTGTTTGTCTTCAGTCCCACAATCTTTCTAATATAAAGATATATATAGAGAGATATATAGATTATTTATATATGATTAAATAGCAAGTAAAACTTCTTCATTGTGGGTTTCTTTAGAATAAGACATATATGAAAGAGTGGGAATATGTATACATATGAGCTTTCAATTCAACTATTTCCTGAAAGTTATTCTTTCAACTATTTTGGTAAGTCATATGATTTAATAGCCCAGAAAATTACTTAAAAAGCAAGTCAGAAGTCTAGGTTGAGTTGTGCATGCATGGATTTTATGCTTTTCTTCCCCAGCCTAATTACATTATTTTTTGGGGGAAAAAACCATATATGACAGTACCTGAGAATATGGACTTTTACTCACAATGAAAGAATCAAATCCTAGTTAGCATAGCTCTCTGTGTCTTCAATGGTAAATGATGATACATTTTTTTTCTTTTTTTTCAAGGCTTCTGTGAATATTAAATGAAACTCTCAGTGCAGTATTACTGTGGTGGCAGATGCGTAACAAGTAAACATGAATAGTGACCTAATCCCTCCAATAAGTAAATAAAACAGGCAAGAAAGCTAGACTTTATTTCTATTTATGATGTCTGCCCTTTGAGGACAGTAGATTTTTCCTTTAGCATCAGATGGTCAATCCCTTCCCAATTTCAAAATACTTTAGCAGTATAGATTCTACATATTATGGGCAAACTAATGAAGTTTGGAATTCCATGATTAAATAGAAATTGAAAATAAACACAAAAAATTCTAGTATTCTTTAGAAGTCAGGATGTTCTAGAACTATTTTTAAGTTCCAAGCCTAGAGGTTTATACCCCTTTTCCTTGGATACATAACAAATTTTGTGTGTTCTTTTCCCTATAAATAAAAGAAAGGAGTACATGGACTTTAGTGATATAATAGCAACAGTTATGGATTGTTGAGTATTTGCTGCCCAGAATATACCATGTTCAAACAGGTACCTATTGTTTCTTTCAATGTTCATGGAAGTTCGTTGATGATGCATTGCCATCTCCATTGTACAGATTAAATTCAGGGCAGTTACTTTACAGTAATTCCCATAACAGCTGGTAGAACAGAATTCAAACACAGATTTAACTTTGAAAGACCATGTTCAACACTAGGCATGGCCTGTGTTCTGTTGTCATACAGCATACAGAACACAGTATGTCTCTTAGCTCTTTAGACATGAGAACTGTTATGTAATCTCACATAAATATCTCTTTCCTAAGAAACTAGTTTTACTTAATCTCTAAACATGAGGCATCTAAGGCAGTGGTTCTCAGCCTTCCTAATGCTGCGACCCTTTAATACAGTTCCACATGTTGTGGTGACCGCCCCCCCCCCCACCAACCGTAACATTATTCTCATGCTACTTCATAACTGTAATTTTGCTACTGTTATGAATCGTAATGTAAATATCTGATATGCAGGATATCTACTATGCAACCCCCAATGTGGCATGACCCACAGGTTGAGAACCACCGAGCAAAGCAGGGAAATACTTCCCCTTACTAGTGTATAACTCCCCATTGGAATTATTTAGATTAGCTAATTCTTGGCTTAGCAAAGAATGGAGGTACATTCTACATTTCGTTCCCATAAGTAGGCTTCAACATAGAAAAGAGTAGAATGGAAACAAACAGACACAAATGCAAAGTGCATACATCTTCAGGAAGCAGGGGAATGATGTTCTTCTAAGCTATCTTAAATGAGCATCAGGCATCATGGCTGTTGCCAAGGATGCTGATGGAGCCCTCTGGGTTCAGTAGAACAAAGGGTGCAATTTATTAAAATATGTAAAAATTAACTTTCCCTCGATTGAAAACCTTTTCCCTCATGCCTTGTTTCTCAGTTCAGGGAACAAATCCTTCTCCCCAGAGCATCCTTCACAGTGCTGCCATCTAATCCCATTCCTCAAGTCATCACTTTCATTATTTCATAAGTGCTATAAAGCTTGGGCACATAAAATTACTATTTCAACACTTCTTCCCAGAAGCAAGCTGGCATTTTGAGGGTTTGTGTAATATAATCTTATAAGGATCTATTTTTAAATAATTTCTAGACGTTTACAAGGAAATGAACAGTGATCCCTCTGAAGATGCTGACTGGATGTTGTCAGTGGGAAATAATGTTACACTCTAGATGCTACTTTATTGATTATTGTTTACAGATTCCTTTCTTCTTTTGTGTATATACTTTGTGAGGTAAGGTTACTTGAGTACAGGAGCCTAGGGAGCCAGAAGAGCGTGTTGGATCCCTTGGAGCTGAAGTTATAAGTGGTTGTGAGCCACGTGACATGGGTGCTGGGAATCAAACTTGGGTCCTCTGCAAGAGCAGTGCATGCTCTTAACCACAGCATCATCTCTCTGCTCCCAGTAGCATGTTTTCTTCTCTCTCATTTCTCCACCTCCCCTAACTCCTCCTAGATTATTCCCCGCCCTGCATTATTTTATATGTCACTTCTATTGTATTTCCTTTTTAAGTTTTGGAAGAGAGAACACTTTCACATGATTAAAATTTTTAAAATAACTTAAGATATAGCCTTAAAACCGTCTTTCCATCCTTGTACTCTCTAATTATTATCTCTGTACTCTGTTTAATTTCTTATTTATAACTTCAGACTTTTTTTTTCTGAGACAGAGTATCAGGGTATAGCACAGGCTAGCCCCCAACTGGTGACACTCCTACCCTTGCTTCTGACCTAGGATTACAGGCAAGTTTCACTGTGCCTGGTTTAATTTTACACTTTCTAAAGCTTGTAGTACACTTTACAGTAATTTCTAAAAGAAGAAAACGTTTAAAAAAAATAAAGATGAATTCTGATTTATCAATTAACATACATTATTCTGTCCAAGACTCTGACCTTTTACATGCTAAAAGATAAATCCATATTCTTCCTTTTGATGAGCAAAAGAATTAAATAATTGATCTGCTAATTTGTTTCTTCAGGCACCCAGAGTTAGAACAATGAAGACTCTACTTCTTCCTGTAACCTATGACCAACTCTACTTAGAAATTTTAATAATTATGAAAGACAGCTGAGAGAGGATGATGGGCGCATGGAGCGTGGCCCCTCTCCAAGGGGATAATTAAACCCTGAACACTGAAGATGTGGAAATGTTGCCTTCAGTACTGTCAAGTTTGGGCAGTTATTTTCTTCTCTGAAAATTGGAGTCTGCCAAAAGTAGACCTTGGTTTTGTTCTTAAGTAATATATTCTAATTAATTATGTAAAATGGTCATAAAAATATTCAGATATTACAAATGTGTTAACTTGAAAAACAAAACTCTCATAATCCCACTACTCCCAGATGTGTGTCTGACATGTGTGTGCACATTTTCAGAGGGTAGCCATAATATATGTCATTCTGAAATTTGGGCGTTCGTTTAAATTTTTCTGATATTATTTTCATAAAATATGAAAAATAGTTTTCAAATACATCCCTTAATTTTAAAATTAGAAGCTTGCATTGTAAATGAATGTCAAACAATCAGTAATTAAGAAGTTTTAACAGATAGGCTGCACAGACTGTGAAAACATTAAATAAACTTAAAAATAAACCCTAGCTCTAATCTGATAGATAACTCTAAACTCAGAAGTGTCTATTGCTCCATGAATTCTGCATGCCCCACTTGTAAAATGAAAATAAAACCAGCTATCTTGTAAGCTGCAGAAGAGTGAAAAGACTTGCATAAAATACCAGGCATGTGGGAACTGTTTAACTTAGCTCCTCCCACACTGTTTTAGGGCTTGGCGACTGTCCTATGCAAATTATTAGATCTCTTCTCTCACTACCCTCAAAAATCAGCATATGTACATCAACCCTTTGAACAGACTGAGAAACAAATGGATGTTACTGAGTGCCAGTGTTTACAACTCTTTCAAGATGTCTATCAATGGAAGGAATTATTACTCTTTAAAGAATATCATATTTAAAATAAAATAATCATGCATATGGCTCTGGAATCCATCCATATGCTCCACAAAACACAAAGCCCTTCCTGTTTTCTATCAGAACAGGCCAGGAATCGCTTGTCCAAACTAGAAGTAGTAACAAATGAACAAAGTATCCATAAAGTGTATGTATGTATGCATTTGTTTATTTGTTTATGTTTGTTTGTTTTTAGGGTGGGATGCTGTTATGGACTGGAAAGATGTCCTATCAGGAGGGGAAAAGCAGAGAATGGGTATGGCACGGATGTTTTATCATAAGTAAGTGTGCTGTGTTCAGGAAACTATGATCCATTACTGATGTAAAGTATTCAGCAGAATTGAGTAGTCCCATCTTAGGTTAAATAATATCTGACTGGGAGATTGGAGAGATGGCTCAGTGGCTAAAGGTGCCTTTCACCAATGACAACCTGAGTTGGAGCTCCTAGACCAATGGTTCTCAACCTTCCTAATGCTATGACCCTTTAATATAGTTCCTCATGTTGTGGGACGCCCCCCAACCATAAAATTATTTCTTTTCCACTTCATAATTGTAATTTTGCTACTGTTATGGATCATAACATAAATATCTGATATGAAAGATATTTGATATGCTACCCCCAAAGGGGTCGTAGCCCATAGGTTGAGAACCACTGCCTTAGACCCACATGGTGGAATGAGAGGCCCAACACCTACTGCACATTGTCCTCTGTCTTCCACACATAACATGACACACACGCTCGCACACATGCAAGTAAATAACTGTAAGTAAATAAATCTAATAAAACAAAGGTAGAGGAACTGAATGACATTTTAAAAAAATTATATCTTACTAAAGATGTGTAAAATTTATACTTTTAGGTTTGCTTACTTTTTCTGGTATTAGACTCTCCATATTATTTATCATTAGGAGAATATATCATAATTATATGTTTATTTAGAAAACACAGATGAATAGAAAGAATTAGAAATGTCCTATCTCATTAGCTGTCAAAAACATTGTTAACATTTTGAATAAATTTCTTCCTGGTCTTGACACACACAAGTTGATGGTAATCTTAATTGTCTTCATGTGTTTCATAATTTCCAATTTATATACCTCCTTTAGTTTCATATGCTATCATATGCCTCTCTTTGTTATTATATAATAGTTAGTCTGAGTTCATTATCATTATTATAATATGTATGTTCTAAGTATATGTTGTAAGCATATAAGTCAATAATTTTTATAAATGTAGGTACATTGTGTAACCAACATCTCAACCAAGATAGAGAATGCTTTTATTAACCTGGAAATGGCTCTTAATATTTCATATTTTATATTTCATATTCTACATATGTCTATATCTGTTCTGGTTTATCTGCTTTACAACCTCACCTAAATGAAATCATACACTATGCAATGTTATGTATAGCTGTGATTTTTAGTGAGAAAAATAGTTGTCTTAATATATGTATTACTTAAATTTACATTGTTCGTATGAGAATAGAGAGTACTTTTTAAAAAAAAGAACTGAGTTTTACCACCTCTCGACTTTTCATGTTGTGTTTTGAAATGCTGCTCTCTCCAGTGAGATTCAAGGGCAAACTTCAGCTTGACATTTATGACCAGCTGTTAGTCCATCTCTGTGAATGGGCTTGGGTTTCATCCATAAATATTCAGTAACATGATCAGCAACACAGCCTGTGAAGGGTGATGCGGTAGATTACAAATGTGACCAGTTTTCCATGTCTCTGTGTTAGTAAGATAACCCGACATTTCAAGTACCTGTAATTTGGAATAATTGGTATTTGTGATTATGAAATGTAGTAGGTATATGTAGCTAGAGTTTTTCTGCCTGGCCCACGGTCAGGACAAATCTCTGTCACCTGCCAGCCCCACAGCCGCTCAGACCCAATCAAGTAAACACAGAGACTTGTATTGCTTACAAACTGTATGGCCATGGCAGGCTTCTTGCTAATTGTTCTTATATCTTAAATTAATCCATTTCTATAAATCTCTACCTTGCCACATGGCTCGTGGCTTACCGGCATCTTCACATACTTCCTGTCATGGCGGCGGCTGGCAATGTCTCTCTCTGACTCAGCCTTCCACTTCTCAGAATTCTTCTCCCTGTTAGTCCTGCCTATACTTCCTGCCTAGCCACTGGCCAATCAGTGTTTTATTTATTGACCAATCAGAGTAATTTGACATACAGACCATCCTACAGCACTTCCCCTTTTCTTACTTTCTTTCTTTTTTTTTTTAAAGAGGAAGGTTTTAACTTTTACACATCTCCAAATTAGAGCAATTTGACATACAGACCATCCCACAGCAGGTATAACGTAATAATGAGTGACGACCAGGTCAATCCTGTGAGATGAAGGGAGACAAGCACATGGTTAAAAGGCAGCACTTTTGCAAAATTATCAGATAAATTAGAAAATTAAGTACAGTGAAGGAAAAGTGTAATGTTGAGGATTTGTTTCTTCCCATCCTCACAGGGTCAACAATCAGGTTATGACAAGGAGATTACAATACATACTGAGCTTTGATAGGAAAGATCTGAGTCGGTGACAGAGAACTCTGAGCAGAAAATATACTAAGCATTACAATAGAATATACTTTATGAGAGTGTTATAATTTTAATATTTAAAGAATGACCAGGAGCCGGGCGGTGGTAGCACACGCCTTTAATCCCAGCACTCGGGAGGCAGAGCCAGGTGGATCTCTGTGAGTTCAAGGCCAGCCTGGGCTACCAAGTGAGTTCCAGGAAAGGCGAAAAGCTACACAGAGAAACCCTGTCTCGGAAAAAAAAAAAAAAAAGAATGACCAGGAAAATCCTGTCTTAAGGGGGATAGCTTTGTTCCGTCACATATGCTACACTATTAGCGATACAGCAAGGGGGTAAAAAAGAAACAAAAATCTAAGAGATGATGTCATTGAACACTGTGAGTATTAGTTCTCTAAGTGCTCAGTCCCAGCTGTGTGGTTTGGTATATTTAAACACACACACACACACACACACACACACACACACACACACACACACACATAGAGTCTAACCCTGCCAAGTAAACAAGTATATGATTCATCTTACATTCCTTAGACTAGAAGTTGCTATAACAACAGAATATAAAATATACTTTTTCTATTTCAAAATAGCATATCTTCTTTAGTTCAAAGCACTCTAAAAAGCAAGACAAAATACAATAGTGTGCCAAAAAGAGCATCATACAAAAAGAAAATTTTACCTAAATTTTTCTCTTGTATACTTTTCTTCACTTTTTCTACTTAAATAAAATCACAATAGTTAACACAGAGACAAACAGTATTTGATATATAATAAACAACTCCACTGTTGTCTTGGGGAAGGTGCAGTTATTACCAAATGGTTTCACAATCTTATAGGGCATTTGAAACGCCTTTAACTCCTCTGTCTACCAGCCTTCACCACCATCTCCAGAACAGGTAACAGGGTCCTTCCTATTAATCGGCAAACACATGTTAGAAAACAGTTTACAATAGTAAGCGATTATTTATGTAAAATGAGAAGTTTCTACTGAGTTAATGCTAGAGGCCATGAATTTGAAAGAGAACAGGATGAGGTATATGGGAGGACTTGAAAAGAAAAAAGGAAGGGAGAAATGATGTAATTATAGTCTCAAAAAATGAAAAATTAAAAATGGATATATAAAAGTAATTTCATGGTAAAAAAAACTGTCCTGGAAAACTTCAAAACTAATTTTCAAAACTAAAATGAAAACATCAAATGAGAGTGTTCATGTTGACTTTAGTCTCATTAACTAAGCTAGGCTGGGTTGCTGGCCAAGCAGAAAAATGAAATAAAAATTAAAAAAAAAAAAACAGCTACTTTTTGCTTTGTCACTTACCACCATGACCAATGATGTCACATTCTCCTGATCACCTCTGAGGTTGTCAGGATACAACTGCTGCCCAAAGAAAGACAAAGTTCCAGAGCAAATTCACTCACCTATTTGTTTTTTCTTTCAGACCAAAGTATGCCTTGCTGGATGAATGTACCAGTGCTGTGAGCATTGATGTTGAAGGAAAGATATTTCAGGCTGCTGTAGGGGCTGGGATTTCCTTACTGTCCATAACGCACAGACCTTCTCTGTGGTAGGTGCCTCTAGGATCCTACTCTGGGATGGATGCTCTGTCTTTTTTTCTTTCTTTCTTTTTCTTTTTTTTTTCTTTTTTTTTTTTTTTTTTTTTGGTTTTTTCGAGACAGGGTTTCTCTGTGTAGCTTTGCGCCTTTCCTGGAGCTCACTTGGTAGCCCAGGCTGGCCTTGAACTCACAGAGATCCGCCTGCCTCTGCCTCCCGAGTGCTGGGATTAAAGGTGTGCGCCACCAACGCCCGGCCTCTGTCTTTTTTTTCTTAAAGGATAACTTTGTTGGTTCATTCAGAAATCCCATAAAATTGCAAAATAGGAAACAACAATATATAAGCAAAAGACCTGTAAGGTTTAAAAAAATACCACATAAAGCATTATTAGACAAAACCCATCCAGAAATATCACTGGGTTTGGTCTGTGTTGGCCATCTACTGCTGGACATGGGGCCTGCCCTAAAGTGGGGTTTGTAGCCCCAGTGAGACTCCATTGGAGAAAAGTATTTTTTTTTTTCGTGAGTGGTTGTCTATTGGAAATAGCTTCTGGGCTAGAGATGGGGGCTTGTGTCCACTTCTCTCACCATGGGAACCCCATCTGGCTTAGGCCTCCTTAGCAGGCCCTGCCCATGTTGGCAGTCTCTAAGTTTGTATGTGCATCAGTCCTGTTGTATCTACAAGGCCTCATCTCCTCAGAGTTCTCTCTCCTCTCTGGCTTTTAAAATCTTTCAGACTCCTTTTCTAAAGGGTTCCCTGAGACGTGGAGGGGGAGGGATTTGATGGAGACATCTCATATAGGATTGAGTGTTCCAAGGTCTCTTATTCTCCACACATTGTCCAGCTGTGAGTCTCTGTATTTGTTCCCAGCTACTGCAGGAGGAAGCTTCTGTGGTGATGGTGAATAAGACATTGATTTATGAATATAGCAGAATGTCATTAGAAACGATTTTATTGTTAGTTTCTATAGCAGAGCAGTAGTATTTGGTTTTCCCCTAGGTCATGGCCTATCTAGTTTTAGGTTCTTGGCCATCTGTTGGGAAGGGTTCCATATAATGGAGTGGGCCTTAAATCCAGTCAGATAGTGGTTGGTTACTCCCACAGCATTCATGCTATGATTGCTCAGGCATAACATGCAGGCAGGCAGGTCATCATTGTAGATCACCGGGTTTGCAGCTGGATTGGTATTACTTTCGCCTCTGCAAGTGTGCAGAGTACCTTCCAGTACCATGAACACTAGTCAGTACAGGTGAAGGATCCAGGTGGAGACCAGCCTGACTTCTCCGTGGGTATGTAAGTGTTGTCTTCAGCAATAGGGCCTTACCATCAGTCTGTGGACAGCAACCCAACAACGTGGCCTGAGTTGTTGTGGGTTTTCCTGGGGCCTCTTTGGCCAACAGTTCAATTAGATGTATTCCATTCCTGGCACTGGAGGTTTCATTTGGTGGCAAGTGATGTTGACGTTGGGGCTTTGTCTCTCTCATTACTTGGTGTTTCCATTTAGATGGGTTTCACATGGATGTATATATTTTAAGAAATTTCTACTGTAATAGCTTTCCATACCCCTCAAATGGCCCTAGTTTTACCTATCCCTCCCATATTCCCTACTTTAGCCCCTTCCTTTCCTTCTCCGTTTAATCCTCTCATTCAGCCCTTCCATCCATCCACCCATCCATCCATCCAAACTTTCTGTTCTATTTCCCCTTCCTTGGGAGTTCCTTCCCTCCCTACAAATCCCTCACCCCACACCTAACCTCTGTGGTCATAAAGATTGTAGCCTGTTTATTGAAAGCTAAACAGCTAACATCCACATATAATATAGAAGCTGACTGAAAAGGCTGACTAGTTATAATCAATAATAGTTTGGTGAAATAACTATAAGATGAAAAACTGAAGGAAGACAGTGAGCCAGTTATGCTAAGTGACCAGGTACAGGTGACTCACCATGGGAACAGCTCTGCCAGCCACACTCACTTCACCCACCCGACAAGTCCTCTGCTAGTGGGGTTGGCTTCTCTTAAGAGATGGATTGCCTCCCATCTTTCAATACAAATCTCTCTACCTGTCTGCAATTCCTATGTAGCTGAGCCATGAAAGAAGAAGGAATCTATGTGGCAACAACAGAATGTCTTTAAAAGATTCCTGGGGGGGCAGGCATGTAAAAATGATTCTAAATTATTATTACCAAGAAAGCTGTATTTATGTAGAATCTACCCCACAAGATGGTATTACATACAAAGAAGTTGCTTTTGTGTTTCCTTTACTTTCTTTAGTTTTTTCTCTATACGATCATTTAAATTGTACTGTCTTCCCTCAGTTTCTTTTTCCTTACTTCCATTCTAAGAATGCTTTGTTATTGATTTAGGAGACATACTGTGTTATGGGGGTAAATTAATACAATAGTCTTCTTTTATAAATTATATGTACTTGAAATATGAAATAAATCCAGTAACATCGAGAAGAATTTCTTAGAAACTAAAGACTTTGGACTTTAAAAAGTACAGTGTTTTCTGAGGCAACATTAAAATTCAAGTGTTGTAAAATATCCACCTCTACTAAAACTTGTCTTTGAACACGAGTTAGAAAATTCTATAGCTAAAATGGCTTTTCAAAATCATGGCAACTAACACTTCATTTTAATTGTGCAGGAAGTACCACACTCATTTATTACAATTTGATGGTGAAGGAGGTTGGCGCTTTGAGCAGCTGGACACCGCTATCCGTTTAACATTAAGTGAAGAGAAACAGAAGTTAGAGTCTCAGCTAGCTGGAATTCCCAAAATGCAGCAGAGACTCAATGAACTATGTAAAATTTTGGGAGAAGACTCGGTGCTGAAAACAGACCAAAAGGAGAAGGACTCACCCTGATTTATCTGGACACTTTTTAAGTTCACTTTTAGGTAAAGCCTCAGAGACTCTCTCTTCACTGCATGCCATCTGTTAAGCTGAGTGCAGAGAAAGTAAGCCAGCAAAAAGTATTTTGTATGATTTTAGCATCAAGGAAGTATAAGATAACTTTTTAAAAGAAAAAAGACAAATGCATTAGTCAAGGTTAGTCATGACTTCCATTAATGCCCAATGAAAGGCCAGCTCACCTATAAAACAGGACCGTCTACGGGGATGTGTGCAGTCTGAGGTTCTTCATGCGGGAGAAAGCCCCAAAAACAGAACAGTAAAGGCGGCACCTGGGTTGATGTCAGGAGCTCAGAATTACAACTTGGAGTGCTGTTTCAGCCCACTTACCACCGACAGTAGGTACAGCACCTGAAATCCATAATTGGCATTGCTAGTGGCCAGCTAAACCTGTGTACAAAACAACAGACTGTTTGATTAAAAAAAAGAATTCAATATGAAAAAAATGTATTTTAATGACAGTGGTTGAAAACAAGCATGGTTAGACAAGTATAAAGTACTGTATGTAAAATTTTCAGACTTTGAGTATCGTAACACACAAAAAATTAACTTTAATTAGAGTTGTGCATATTTATTAAAAACTCTTTTCTTTTTAAAAAAGAGAATTGTCCGCAGAGAAAAGGAGGATCCAGACAATGCTTGTACTGGCTGCTGCTTGAATCTGCAGTGCTATCTACTTCAGTTTTTATGCAGAAATCCTGCTTGTTTTGTGCCCAAAGAAACATTTTAAAAACTTGATTACTGTCCTAAATACAGATTCTGGAGTTCATAGTTATTCCCACATTCATTTCATTTTACTCTGCCTTTGAAGCAATCTTTTGAGGCATATCGTTTTTTGCTCATTTGTTTCTGAGAAAACAGACACTCGGATTTATTTTAATCGTGTGACTTATTTTGCAAGACAATGTAGCGGTCAAAGGAGGTTCTCCTGACTCTCTGATTCAGTGCTGTTAGCCCTATTGCCCCTTCAATTTAACTGGACTGTAATGTCAATAAAAAATGAGATAGAGCAGGTAGGTGGCCCGAAATGGAATTGTGGGCAGAGCAGGAGGTAAAGTAGATTAAAAAAATACAGTTGAGGGCATGGAGAAATGACACTTGCTTCTCTTGTAGGAGACGTGAATTTTATTGCCAGCACCCACATGGTGGCTCCAAAGCTATGTCTAATTCCAGTTCCAGGGGATCTGACGACCTCTTCTGGCCTCCAAGGGCCCTGCATTCATGTAGTGCTCATACATATATGCAGGCAAGACACTCCTATACATAGCATTAAAAAATAAATAAATCTGGAAGATAGTAATGATATTGAAAATTGGCAATGTTAATATTATTATTTAATTAGTGTTTGGAAGAAATGAAAATTGAGTAGGAAATGGAATGGTCACTGGTCTTTGACTTTGAACGAACCAAGGAAGTCAGCACACCGCAGCTATGTCCATCTCCTTGGTGTTGGAGCGTCTGCAGCATCAGCACTCAGAAGGGCAGTACACTGTACTTCTGGTAAGTCTCATATTGCTGGATATGATGCGAAACAATCCATGTGAGTATGTCAGGTGAAATGGGTCTCACCTGTTTGTGTGCACTGGAGTACAGAGTCGTAACTCATGCTTTACCCTCGTCCTCTCTCAGGCATGATGCTATGTATGAAAAACTAAGAGGGACAGTCATAGTGGCTCCAGATTTTGTTTACACATTTAGACATCATCTTAGCCGATGCCCATCTGTCGTAGGCTATTTGGGAAATAGACTACCTGGAAGTCATTCACAATGATTGCTGTAAGAAATTACAGCATGTCCACTTGTTCAGTTCCACAAAACTGGGTGATTTGAATTATCAATAAATGTAACCACCTTACATGAAGTAATAGAATATATGTTCATAATCAGTGATTTTTCATTTATCTGTTACTACTACTTACTACTGGAAATGTTGGGCAAGAACTCAAGATTTTGTTTAGAGAAAGCATGGAACTGGAAAGTGATGCTTGTGTTTTAAAAGGATTCCCTAATCTTTAACAACCATGTGAGCAGTTAGCCAGGTTACAGTTCCAAAGGGGAAATGTTTGAATCAAGTGTCTTACATTAGCTTTTAAAGGCACCAGAGGGACATTGAAGTTCACATTTGAAACTATAATTTTCATCATTTAAAATTAAACCCTTTAAGACCTGAGAGCTTACATTTTTAAGTTTTGCAAAGAATGCCAATGTCAATACTACAAACTTGACCTTATTTGATAGATGTTACCATGAGCTGAAGTGAAATAAAGATAACTCATTAGATGTTTAAGATTCTATACTAAAATTCTAGTTATAGAATTTAAATGTTAAAATTTCAGGACAAACAAGCTGTTTTCCAGTAGCTTTTTTTTTTTTTTTAACTACTGATTATTTGAATTACTTTTTCTGAGACCAAATATCCTCTGTCTTGGAAGGGGACTCTGATGTGAACTTGTGTTATGTACCACAACACTCTTTCCAAAGTGGGAGAGCAGAGCTGATATTCTAACAGGCTCAACTGTGGAAACATGGAGACCACTGAGGCATCTTCTTCTTTGAATTGGACAAAGGAAAATGGAGTATAACTTCAGTTGTCAAACTACTTTTTTTTTCTCAGAAAAGGTGTGAATTTATGGAGCTTGATTATTTGGGGGGTTAACTCATAAGCTGCATTCCATATAAGTGTGACATTCTATTTCTGCAGCATGCTATGGTATGCCAAGCATGAGTCTGAAGCTGTGTGCACTCTTATAGACAAGATAATCTCTAAAATGCTCTTGAATCACAAGGTTAATGATCTAACTTGAAAATCAACCCAAATTACCCTGTGTTTACACAGAAATGGTTTTCCTCTGATGGTAATTTGACTTTTGCCCCAAATTTTGTTGTGTCAAAAAAGGTATGAAGAAATGTGTTGGTTTTTATTTGAGGCATTAATTCTAAGTAAAAGTGTGTATTTGTGAAAGATGTAACTTATCTTGATATTTGAAATAGTTTGTAGGTTTTGTTTTGTTTTGTTTTTAACCAGTATACTCTCAAAAGCTTGTTATGTGGTAGAGCCAAAACTCAGAGGAAGTTACATGCTTAGAGATGTGGTAAACATGGTAACAGTTATTAAATTATTTATTTAAAGAGATACCTCTGACATAATTACTTTGTGGACAAAAGCACCCCTGGTTTGAGTGTAGAATGCTTCCACATGCGCAGCACACCACAGTGCTACTGCCCTACATGCAGTGTCTGAAAGTTTGTATGTGAACTTTAAATATTGCCACATGAACGCTTTCACATGGATGCACGTTTTTGAATTAAAAACACATTTTCTTCACTTCTGGTGACTTTTCTGATTACCTGGTACAAAGAGATCTCACCATTTAATGCAAAAACTTCAGAAGCAATTGTCCTCTTACAAACTTGAGCTGTATCAATGAAAGTGAATGAGAAAAAAAAAATATGTCGGGGTGAGAATCAATCTGAAGCTAAGCAAGAATGTGGCTGTGAGTACATCATCACTCAGTCTGCACTTCATGTGCCAGAACCTGAGCTCAACACTTACGGTGGTTTGAATGAGAATGGTTCCCGTAGGCTCTTACATTTGAGTGTTTGGTTCCCAATTGGTGGAAGGTTTAGGAAGGACTAGGAGGTGTGACTTTGATGGAGGAGGTATCTCATGGGGGAAGGGAGTGGACTTTCAGGTTTTAAAAGCTCACAAGACCAGACCTGGTCTCACTCTCCCTCTGCCTCCATCTTCGGATAAGATGTAAGTTCTTGGCTACTGCTCCAGCCCCTGCCTTCCTGCCTGCCTACTGCCATGCTTCCCACCATGATGATCATGGACTCACCCTCTGAAACTCTAAGCAAGCCTCTAATTAAATGCTTTCCTTTATAAGTTGCCTCAGTCATGGTGTCTCTTCACAGCAACAGAAAAGGAACTAAGACAAGATTCATGACGAATTCTTTAATCACTTAATCACTATGAAAAATCATGATTATTAGAGGAGCTACAAAGCTATTCCAGTGATGTTAAGTTCCTTATTTCTGTATTATAACTGTTGGGTTTGTGACTACATATACTTTAGTTACACATTGGGTGGTGGTGCCTCACACCTGATTCTATCATTTAAGAGGCAGAGGCAGAAGGATCACCATAAGTTTGAGGACATCCTGGGCTACATAGTAGGTCCCTGGCTATCCAGGACTATAGGATAAGATCATGTCTAAAAACAAAAAATGGTGGAAACTTGTTCATAACATTTCCCTAATAATACTGCTTAAGTATTAGTTCAATTCTATTAGTTCAAATCATGCATTAAATTTCAATTTATGCCAGACACTGTGCTGAAACTCTTTTGTCTGCCTGTCACTTTCTCTTCTTAGATGATACACAAACTCTTATCAACTGCAATATTCATCACACATAGAAAAGCACATGCCAGGTGGGAGACAATTAAAAAGTGCTTGTTTGATAGGGTATGAACAGAGGAGTGAATGAATGAGTTGGAATGTGGCAATAAGGTATATAAAAAAAAGAAAATGAAGTAAGGATGAATAATGTCACTGGTGAGAGATAGAGTTCATGCTTCCCTTCACATCCTATATGTTAAACTCCCTGTAACTAGAACTGTAATGTTCACGCTTTCCCTTTTTCTCAACAGAAAGCTGAGGCTCTTGGTGGTCTGTCCTGCTTGTTTCATCTACTTTTTCTCCTCTTCTCTGTACTAAGAATTAGTCTGCTGCTTCTGATGTTTTCAACAGGATGCTCTTAGCAAAGTACTACAGTGGTTTTGCTCACATCAGCAGCACATATACTAAAAATGCAATGATACAGAGAAGATTTGCGTGGCCCTGGTGCAAATATCCCTTCTAATTCCCTGATACATCCGAAAATAGATGTTACATTAACTATTCTATTTGAGTTACTTAGTTCCACTTGCATTCTCTTTCTTCTCCAGCCCCCAAAATTCCAAAGTGTGCATTCTTCTTTCTGCTTCGTTGAGTGCTTCTCAACATTCCTTATGTCATAAGGACAAGGTCCAGGAATCTCTATACCTTGCTGTTTTTATGGATCCCACTGACCATCTCAGAAGTCTTTATGAGTAAGAGAAGTTAGAGACATGGACAGATTCCTTCTTTCTTAATATTTACATAGAGCTTAATACTGTCCGAACTACAAATAATGATGGCTAACTCTCAATGATAAGAAATTAAGGCAGAAATGGATTTAACTAACAGTTGAGCACATTAGAAGCACGATACTCTCTTTGCCATGGGCCACAGCTGATTGGACTTCTTTGTTGATCCTCTTATAACCTCAGGCTGAGCATGCTTCCGAACTAGTTTTTCTGTGCCTCAGGTTTTAGACTCTTTAGATGTGAGGATTAAATATATTGGTGTTTACAAAGTGCCAAGAGAGAGATCGATATGTGAGTACAACTATTGCCACTTACACCCATACTAAAAAAATGAGTGATGTCAATAAAAATCTAATCAGAATCACCCAGGAGATCGTGGTGTTTTATGAAGTCATGAAAGAGGGAAGGAGAATTCAGGGCAACTGGAAATCCTTTTGGATCGAAATACCCCAACTGTGAGTCGCTGGAGGTCAGAGGTCAATGTGTGAGTCATGTCAGTTACTCCTTATGTTTGTGGACTAAATAGTGATGGGGAAGGCTGAATGAACACGTGTGTAGGGTATTAACCAAAGAAAGAGATAGGTAAGAGCCAAGGATAAAGCTGCTTTCTTTGTTGTTCCAAGAGTCCAAACATAATGAGGATGATGGTGATTGTCTAGGGAGTCGCAGAGTTCATTCCCTGGCTAGTACAAAGAGTTAAACATCCAGGAAGGGGAGAAAACCAAGACACAGAGAAAGGGAAAGTAACAGCTTTATCCCTTTGAGAGGGAAGGAGCCTAAGGCTGTAAGTCTGCTAATCTACTTGGCTTTGGTATTTTATGTGGTCCCTGGGACCTCCACTTTCCACCACTGGTCTTGTTTAGATACTGGACCCTGTTCCTCTACCCTCTCACAACTTTTCTCCTCTGAGAACTAAAAGCTGTCATCTCAGGGAGACTGCTTTCACTTTTCTTTTCTACCTTATGTCTGTCTCTCTAACTCCCCTTTGCAAGTTCAAACTGGTGCATTGCTGACATTGTGTGGGCTTTCTGTATTTGGAACAGAATTCTAAAAATGATATGTAAAACAACAGCTACAGAAAGCTGCACCATTACTCAAATCTCCTGGGGACCCTAACAATGTCCACTTCATGGTTATTTCTTCTACACACTCTGCACATGGAGAGAGGGTATAAAGAGGAGAAAGGGACTTGGGGTAGTTGGAAGAGTAAAAGATAAGGATGGGGCTAGGAAACGTCCCCACGTGGTTGAGGCTCCAACAGCAGGGGAAGGTGCTTAAGGAGGAGAGGGGAGTACTCTGGATACAGACCACCTCCTCTTTCTTACCTTCTCAAGTGAAAGTTCATTTTCCAGAGAACTCTGGAGCCTGGACCTACTAATACTCTCTTTTTCTTTATAATGAGGTGGAAAATTGGACTTTGGCACATTATCATTTTGGGCTTTTGTTTTGTTTTGCTCAATTTTTGAGAGAGGGTCTTACTATGTAGCTCAGCCTGGAGTTAAACTCACAATCCCTCTACCTTGGCCTCCCAAGTGCTGGGATTACAGGCACACACCACCATACATGGTTTCAATCTCTTATTTATGTATTTTAATTAATTATACGACTTCAAACATTGTAGCAGATCTTTCTTTGGACTGCCAGCTCCCAAACAACGACACAGAGACTTCTTATTAAGTATGAAAGCTTGGCCTTAGCTTAGGCTTGTTTCCAACTAGCTCTTATAACTAAAATTAACCCGTTTATATTAATCTATGTCCTGCCATGTGGCTCGTTCTCTCCTCAGTACTGTACATTCGACTTCCTCTGTGTCTCACTGGCTCAACTCTGATTCCTTCCCAGAGTTTTCCTATCTCTGCCCAAAAGTCCCGCCTATCCTCTCCTGCCTTCCTATTGGCTGTTCAGCTCTTTATTAAACCAATCAGAAGGTGTCTTGGCAAAGACATATCTTCACGATGTACAAAACGATTATCCTACAACAAAACATGCTATTGACCAGACCCACCTGGCAAAATTCCAAACACCCATGATCCCCGGATCACTGCTTCTCTTTGTACTCACACTGAAGTAGCTCGGTGCCTCTGGAGAAGTCCTCCTTGGTTTACTACACACTCAGGGTGACTCATCTTGAAACTACCAGCACCACATGGCAATCCCACTATATTTCTTTTACTCTTTTGTTCTTCCTTTCTCAACAAGTAGTGTTTCAAACATTCCTTGCTCTGTGAACAAGTGCAACAAATACACCCTTTCTTCTCTTCCCATGGCTGGCCATGGACAAACCCTTCATTTCCAGTATCCCCTCACCTTAACCATCACTCCTTCCATATGTTGCCCTTTCAGAGGACTACCTCTTTTCCTGCAGACATCAGTTGCTCCTAGGAGTTTTCTTTGGCATCTTCTTCACCCAAACCCCTGCTTCTCTTGCCTTCTAAATCATAGCTTTTGAATTTATCTGCTCCTTTCCAGATTCACTGTCAACTTTGGGGAACTGTCAAGTTAAGGGAACATTTGTTTCCTCCTAGTGACACCTCTGCCATTGACCCCTCTTCAGTAGTTCCATTGACCTGTTCTTAATGGATTTTTAAAATGCCATGGGAGACTAAACACAGATAAAACTGCAATAACAACAACAAAACTTTAATATCAGTTTGATTCATCATCACAAATCCAACACCAGGCGAATTACCACAGAGGCTGAGAAAAAAGCCCACTGGCAGTACTGCAGAGGCTTATATCATGAAGCCTTCTATCACTAACCTGTCCCTCCACCTCTAATGGAGCCACTGTCCTGGTTTCCCACAACGTATCAGTTTTGTACTCTATGGATTGTGTTGTTATTTCTAGATTATTTTATTTCCCTGGGATTCACCCAGGTTAGGTATATAGTTGTGTTTCGTTTGCTTCCACAATTATAGAGTAACTCACTGTGTACATGAACACAAATAAACTCACAAACACAAATTGTTTCCTGTTGAATAGCCGTAGTTTAAGGCTATCAAGAATAGTGAACTAGGGGATGGGGAAAAAGATGGAGGATGGAGCAGCAAGTGTGGCCAAGAGAAGCAGATCCAGAGACACAGCTTTGGCAACAGGTATGGGAGCACAGCCACAGGGGACAAAGGAGCAAGTCGTTGCCAAGCAGAGCTGGTGCTCAGGCCGCGGGGATGCTTGGGCCACAATTGGGCCCACCTTGCCCTTGTCACCACCTGTTAGGATGGTGCCACAGCCCAGCCAGGGGCATGGAGCCACTGCTGCTGCTGCTGCCACAGTCGCTACTAGAGCTGTTCACTGTTCTCCCTGCTTGGGGGAGGAGAGCATGGGGCCACCAAGGGCTTCAAATCAGAGGGTTAAACCGGCAGGGTAGCCTGTGCTGTGGGCAGGGTGGTGTATAGCAGTCGGAGCTTGTATAGGTCCTGCCTGACCCAAGACACTCTGTTCAACCGCAGGAGCACCCCGACTCTAAGCAACAGCAAGATATCCAAATTGAAGAAGGGTTCATTTTCTGTGTTAAGTCTCCTCAAGAGACTTCTATGGTCCATGCTGCCACAGGAAACCAGGTTGATGTCCACAATCCACCCTGCCGGCTGCTATGGGCAGAGAGGAATCTTTTGCAGTGGCATGGATGACTGCAGACTCATAACTGAGAATGAGAGACATTGAAGGTTTCTGTGGCAACCCCCTCCCAAAAAAACCCAGTCCAGACATGAAGCTGTTGCAGAGAATCCTTAAACACTGTGATAAAGATGCTTAAGTGAAGTTCTTCACAGTTGACGGCTTCTGCCAGACAGTGGTGGGGTTCACGTGGGGAAGCATTCAAGGAACTGGCTAATGGGAGTTTGACCATGCTTCAATGAGTATATGGACAACATAAACTGGACTTGTTTGTTTGTTTGTTTGTTTGTTTTTTGGAGGGGGGAGTGAGGTCATAAGGCTGGGAGGGTAGACCTGGGAAGAATGGAAAGCGAGTGCAATCAGGGTGCATTGTATGAAATTCCCCAATAATCAATAAAAACATTATGTCAGTGGAAAAATAAAAATCTAGAAGAACTTAAAAAAAAGATAGTGAATTACATTATGAAGACCTTTAGATATGTCACACACTGTGCACGTGCATACATTTCTCTGGTCACAGCGACCAGAGTGGCATTTTCCACTACAGATCTAAGCCTGTGGACTTCCTCACTTTACCACAACAACTCATAGGAAAATCTGAAATCTGTAAGTTGTCCTGCAAGGCTCTGCATCCTCTGAGTTCCTTCCCTTACTCCCTTTTCTGTTCTGGAAACTTCCTTACTTGAGGTGGGAACAGCCCTTCTCCGTCACGCTGCAGTCTCCCAGGGTTGCACCACTCTGACCTTCTGCCCGCTGCCCTAGCTTACTACTCATTCTTCTTCAGCTAGACAGTTGTGTATCCAGCCCCACAGGGAAGCTTTGTCTATCTCCTCCCCGGTTTCATTTTTATAAGTCTACGTATTCTTAACATTTACCACAGCTGGAATTCTCTCTTCTTTATTAAGGTCTACTCTAATCTCCCTGGAGGAAGGAGATCACAGATCAGATAGTAGATTGGTCCAAAAGTAATTTCAGTTTTTGCAAGGCTGAAACTTGCCGTTTGATGTTGAAAGACATTTTTGATACAAGTGGTTATGTTGTACTTTGTTTTAAGGCACATTTCTTGCTTTCTTTTGGCTAATTATTTATTACTTGCTGTTTATTTTAAATTCTAAAAAATGTATTGATTGACCGTTTCCTATATTTCAGATATTATTTAATGAACAGTTGTTTTCATCCCCATTTTTTCCTGTCATCTTCATCATCACTCTCCCAATGAAACCCCTTTTCTCAACAAGTCCCCTCCTATGTTCATAACTTCTTTTTGTTTGTGGTCCAGAGTTTAATTAAAGTTTCCTGTCCGAGCTATCAGTGACTATACGACTGGAGAAAATAGCATCTCCTCCCTCAACTTCATCATTACTTTGTATTATGGAAATATTAGACAAACTACAAAGTTGAGCAATTATCTTATCTGAGTACAAAATGGGTCATAAACAATGAAGACAAGTGGCACACTCAGAAATGCATTTGGCTTGGGAACTTCTGGGGAACATGAAGTGTGCTGGCTGTTCAAGAAGTCTCAAAAGAGACAAGAGGCTTGAAGATGAGGAGGAAAGTGATGGCCATCAGAAGTTGGCAACCAGTTGAGAGTAATGATCGAAGCTAAGCCCACAGGAGATAAAACTTGATAAAACTCAAGTGGTTGGGCATTTGAAACAAGTTGAAAAAGTGGGAGAGAAAAGACTACCTCATGAGCTAACCAGAATTTAAAAAAAAAATCATCATTTTTAAACTGTTTTATTCTATGCAGTAATGAATCATTTCCTGGTAAGATTGTGTATGTGCATGCACATGTGCACATGCATGCACCACATGCTTGTGGACCAAGATGTAAGCTCTCAGCTATGGCTCTAGCACGATGCCTACCTGCCTGCTGCCATGATAACCACCATGATGGTAATAAACTCACCCTCTGAAACTCTAAGTCCCCACTAAACTATTTCTTCTATAAATTGTCTTGGTTATGGTATTTTGTCACAGCAATTGATAAGTAACTGATACAATCATTCTGAATGTAGAAAACCTCAAGGCATTTCCAATAAAATATGTAACAAGATAAGGATGCCCCCTCTTACTATTCCTGTTCATTATAACTCTTGAAGTCTTGGCTAGAGCGATAAGACATGTGTAGGAAATAAAGGGGATGACAACAGGGAAGAAGAAATAAAATATCTACATATGCAGATGATATTGTTCTGTATATAAAAGAGCCTAGACTGTACCAGAAAACTCTTATAGCTGATAAATGCATTCAACCAAGTAGCAGGATACAAAATTAAAACACAAAAATAACTACCCTTCCTATACACAAATGATAAACATAGCAATAAAGAAATCAGAGGAAGAGCCAGGCGGTGATGGTGCACACCTTTAATCTGAGCACTTGGGAGGCAGAGCCAGGTGGATATCTGTGAGTTCGAGGCCAGCCTGGTCTAGAGAGTGAGATCTTAGGACAGGCACCAAAAGAAGTCAGAGGAACAATCCCATTTATAATAGTTTTGAAAACACACATATTGAATAAATATTACTAAGGAAATGAAAGAATTATGTAATAAAACCTTTAAGACAATGATGAAGAAAGAAATTTAAGAAGACATAAGAATATGAAAAGAATCCCATATTCATGGATTGAATAGATTAACATCATGAAAATGACCATCCTACCAAAGTAATCTACTGATTCAGTGTAATCCCAATCAAATTCTAACTCAATTTTTCATAGAAAATTGAAAAGATAATCTTACATTTCATTTGAAAATAACCCTGAATAGTAAAAGAACTGTTGAAGGAATCACCATTCCAGATTTCAAGTTGTATTACAGAGCTATAGTATTTAAAAAAGCATAGTATTGACATAAAAACAGACATATTCATCATTTGAATAGAATTGAGGTTCCAGATATAACTCCATATACCTATGGACACCTGATTTTTATGAAGAAGCCAAAAATAAACATTGGAAAAAAGACAGGATCTTCAACAAATGGTGCTGGACAAACTGAATAGTTGCATGTAGAGAATGAAAATAAATCCATGTCTACTGAGCTCCAAAAACTCAATTCCAAATCCATCAAAGACCTTGACATAAGACTTGATAACCTGAATCTGATAGAAAAGCATGTAGGGGATATACTTGAATTTATAGGCACAGCAAAGGATTTTCTGAACAAAACTCTGACAGTACAGGCATTAAGACCAATAATTAATAAATCAAACCACATGAAATTAAAAAAGGTTTTGTATCTTCAAGGATAATATTATTCAAGTGAAGAAGCAGCCCATAGAATGGGAAAAATCTTTATCAGCTGTACAAATGATAGAAGTTTAGTTTCTAGACTGTACAAAGAACTAAAAAAAAATTGAATGTCAAGAAAAGAAATAACCCAATTGAAAAATGGGACATAGATCTAAACAAAAAGTTCTCAAAGGATGAAATACAAATAACTGAGAAATATCTTGAAAAATGTTCATTGTTTTTAGCCATCATGGAAATGCAATTTGAAATTACTTTGAGACTTCATTTTACCCCATTCAGAATGGCCAAGATGACAACAGATGCCAGCTTTGATACTGGACAAAAGAAACACTCATTCATTGCTGATGAGTGTACAAACTGGCACAACTATGAAAATCACCATGAAGGCTCCTAAAATAACTGAAAGTAGTTGTACTACTTGGTTCAGCTACACCACTCTTGGGCATATACCCAAAAGGTTCTACAACCTACTACAGAGATACATGCTCACCTATGTTCATTGTTGCTTTATTTACAGCAAAGATTTGGAAACAGCCTATATGTCCATCAGCTAGTGAATAGATAAGAAAAATGTGGTGTATTTACACCGTGGAATATTATTCAACTATTAAGGAACATGAAGTTATGAACTTTACATGTAAATAGATGGAGCTATGAGTAGTCATCCTGAGTGAGGTAACTCAGACCAGAAAGACAAATGTTGAACATTCTCTCAACCCTGGATATTAGCTTTGCATCTTCATATATAGGTGTTACATTTGTAATGCCACAAAGGTCAGGAATTTAGCAAGGGGCTATTGGGAAAGGTTCTTCAAGACTGGGTAGATAGAACACAGAGGTATAAAGGGTTGAGGAAAACAGTGGAATGACAAAGGTTAAATTTTAGTGGGGAAATTGGAGGGCAGGATATAGAAGTGAATAAGAATAGGAATGATTAACACTAAAGGTCTTTTGAAGAAGACATATGGAATTCTACTACTATACAACGTTTCATATATATATATATATACGTACTCATATATATATATATATATATAGAGAGAGAGAGAGAGAGAGAGAGAGAGAGAG
>CABHPP010107892.1:54596-123300 GCA_902168425.1 Peromyscus attwateri
AGAGAGAGAGAGAGAGAGAGAGAGAGAGAGAGTTAATATAATTATCCTGCAATGAGAAGGGAATAATACCCCTAACTAGACACCCCATGCTAGAAAATAAAACCAAAGTATCAGGAATAGATTACTTATTTTTGGGTTGTTGGCCAGTGGGGTCACGTATACCTCCTTAAGTGTTTTAAGTGTTATAGGCTATTGTCAGTACTCTTGGCTACTTTCCAGAACTTGACAGTAAGACCTTCCTGGTGAAAATTCCACATACTTGAATCACAGAACATGGAGCAATCAAGCTGGTTCTTACCTGGAAACTTGATTTCTACTGACTAGTGTTCATGGTGCTGACATGTAATATGCACACTGTTGAAAGAGAAAAGGAATCTCAAATCTCACCCAGATGTGAACCTTGTAAGCTATAATAATGACTGGCCTGACAAGATATTCTAACTTTATGGGAGTATCTAACCACTTCCTGATCATATCTATTGCCCACACCATGAAATGGAATCCATACCTGGCACTATTAACAAGGTCGAGAAATATTGACTAGATAGGTTATAGGCCCTAGGGGAGAACCCAATACTCTTATTCTGCTAAGTGGACATAATATTAAAATGACTCCTAATTATTTATTGCTACACATATAGATCAGCACACTTTTCAACCATCATCAGAGAAGCTCTTCCTTCCAGTATACAGAGATTTGCATATATACTTCCAACTACTCAACGTGCAGAGAGTACAAGACTATGGAGTACTCATTCCTTAATGGGACATCTAGATCACATCTCTCCATGCAAAATTCTGGGATCTTTGTGGAAGAGGGGCAGAAGGATTGTAAGAGCTTGAGGTGGCCAGTAACATCAAGGAAAGAGTGATTTCTAGACACAACAAGGTAGACACACATATGAACTGGTAGTGATTGTGATAGCCTACATAGGACCTGTGCAAAACCCACCAGACAAAAATCCCAGAATAGAAGTGGGAAGATGAGCAGGAGGTCCCACACTAACTATGGAGCTATTGGCATTTGATAGCTACTGGGAGAGAAAGTCAGTTTTCTTTAACAGTGTGAACCCTGAGAGGTTGACCACACACCAGGGCAAGTCCATGCCCAAGGATATTTGGGTAACACTAACTGGACTTGATGGGGAGAAAAAAAATAAAAATGAATCTCAAAGTTGGGTGGGAAGAGACATCCCTTAGTTAAGATTTCTATTGCTGTGATGAAGACCATGAGCATAAGCAACTTGGGGAGAAGAAAGTTTGTTTCATTTTACAACAGTTCCTTGTCATAGTCTATTATTGAAAGAAATCAGGGCAGGAACTCCAGGCAGGAACCTGGAGGCGGGAACTGAAACAGAAGCCATTGAGGAGTGCTGCTTACTGACTTGCTCCCCATTGCTTGCTCAGCCTGTTTCTTATACCATCCAGGACCAAGGGCCCAGGGGTTCCACTGACTCCAGTAGCCTGAGCCCTCCCATGTCAATCATTACTCAAGAAAATGCCCTACAGGCTTGTCTGCAGTTCAAGCTTATGTTGCCATCCTCTCATTTAAAACCCCCCTTTTCCAGATATGTCTACGCTTGTGTCCAATTGACAAAAACGAACCAGCAGAGTGGGAAAGTGGTAATGAGAGAAGTTGAAGGAGGGTGAATATGTTAAAATATTTTGAAAAAAGAAAAAATGGCTTTAAAAAAAACAAAAATTCTAGTAATCAGAGGGGAAAAAAGCCAATAGTTTAGAGGTAAAGCATAAGGCCCCATGACCCCCTCCCTTTCCACGACTGATGGTTGGCAGGGCCTGTCCTCTGTGTGTCCAGTGCAGGCAACCATAGCTGTGGTGAGTGAAAGGCTACAGTCATTGTAGAGACTCTGGAGAACAGCATTCTGCAGCCCTTCACCTTATATTCTGACTGACGTACTTCCTGCTTCTCTTCTGCATTGCTCTCTGACACACACAAGTGTATAACCATCTTATTTGGGGCACTTTCTAGGGCAGGCACAGAACCCTCAAAACTCTCAGCACAGAGGAACAGATGGAGTTGGGATTGTTCCCAAGGTACCAGAGCAACATAGTTCAAATAAAAGGATAGTGTGAGCAACCAAGAGAAATACCGAAATCTCCCCAATATGGACTCTGTAAAATGTGCTCATTACAGCCTGAGGGGGTGATGCATGCCTGTAGAACACAGGTGGTAGAGGCGGGAAGACCAAGGCCAGCCTGGGCTATATGAGACCCTGTCTAAAAAAATAAAATTAAAAAGCTGAATATAGTGTTCTTTCTAGACCATTTTTTGTTTACCGCTTTTGACTTTTTGAAACAAGGTTTCACTCTGTAGTCCAGGATGGCCGAGAACTCATCATGTAGCCCAGAACAGCCTCGAAACGACAGCAGCCTCCTACATTTGCCTCCCGAGTGCTAGGATTGCAGGTGTGAGCCACCATATCTGGCTCATTTATTTATTTGTTTATATTCCAAGCCATATTTTGGCAGTATAGGATATCATATCATAGTTTGCATTTGTTTCTAGGTATGAATACATTTTTACATAAGCAATACATTTTAAAACATGTTCCAAAGTTAAGACATTATTTTAATACTTGAAGTAGCTTGGAGAGCTAAGTAAAGATAAATTTAATTTTTTTGAAACTTAAACAAAAATTGACCTGAGGTGTTTTCCATATAGAGGTGTTTGCATATTTTTTTTTCAAGACAGGGTTTCTCTGTGTAGTTTTGTAGTTTTGGTGCCTGTCCTGGACCTCGCTCTGTAGACCAGGCTGGCCTTGAACTCACAGAGATCCACCTGGCTCTGCCTCCCGAGTGCTGGGATTAAAGGCATGCACCACTACCGCCTGGTGGTGTTTGAATTCTTATTGAATATCAAGATTAAGTTCAGGGGTTGGGGATTTAGCTTAGTGGTAGAGCGCTTGCCTAGCAAGCGCAAGGCCCTGGGTTCGGTCCTCAGCTCTGGAAGAAAAAAAAAAAAGATTAAGTTCAAGAAAAGGATCCACTGAGCCAGAAATGATGGGCCTTGCCTATATTCCCAGCACCCAGGAGGGAAAGGAGAGAGGTCACTAGTTCCAAGCCTGCATTGACCACCTAAAGACCCTGCCTGAAACAAAACAAAACAGATGCAATCCACAAGCTAGCTTTGTTGATGTGAAAGGAAAATATTTGCTCTAACCTAGTGGTTCTCAACCTTCCTCATGCTGAGACCCTTTAATAAAGTTCCTCATGTTGTGGTGACCACCCCCCACCCAACCATAAAATTATTTTCATTGCTTCTTCATAACTGTAGTTTTGCTACTGCTATGAATCGTAGTGTAGATATCTGTGCTGTCCTAAAGTCTTAGGCAACCCCTGTGGAAGGGTTGTTCGACCCCCAGGTTGAGAACCCCTGTAGGGAGCTGCATACAGCCGCGCCTTAAAGATGGTGCTGGTTACCGCCTTCCGCCATCCCGACAGCCAGCGCTCCCTGTGGTAAACAACTCCATATAAGGCTATAGCAGAATTTGTGGCTTGCTTACGCATGCTTGAGCCTATTGGGCAATGCCCACGTGGCAACCTGGGGTTGGCTGCCCAGAGCCTATTTAAGGCCGGGAGAGGCTTTCCCCGGGGGGATTTTTTAGAAGTCAGAAGATTGTTCAAAGGCCTGAATAAACTGCAGGAAGAAGAGCTCGGTGTTGTGTCTTCCTTGCTGGTCGAGGTGGGCACGACAAACCACTGCTCTAAAACATATTTAAAGAAACAGTTTACCAGGTTCGGAAGGTGGCTCAGCATGTAAGAAAACTTGCTGCTCTGGCAGAGGACCCAGGATTGATTTGCAGCACCCACATGGTGGCTCACAAACATCTGTAACTCTAGTTCCTGAGGGACTGGCACATACTCTTTTGGCTGTTCAGGCACCACAGAAGTACATACAGAGGCATTGACATTCTTATTGAATATCAGCATTAAATTTGAGAAAAGGATCCATTGAGCCACGTGGTACACAGACATACAGCAGGCAAAACATATATGCACAAAACAAAATAAACAATTAAAAAAATACTTCACAAGTGAGAAAACTTTTAAAATTAAATCAAACTTACTTTTAATAATTAAGATAGCAACTTTTGTGTTTTTTTAATAATAAACAACCACAGAAATTATAAGGGACCTGAGATTTATTTTTATCATGGATAAATTTTATTTTTTTTAAATTATGGATTTGTAGATCATTTAAATGTCTAGTTCCCCATCTTTACCTTAGAAGGTGGATTAGATGGTTTCATACAATTGTTTACACTCAGGTTTCTGATTCCCAGTGTGCTTAGGGTGAATGGACTGCAGAAGCAAATGGCCTGGGAGGACAGATGGACAGATAGAAAGTCAGTTAGGTACTAAGAGAAAAACTCAAAGAGAAGCCAGGGTCAGACAGCTTAAATCCAGGATACAATAAAATAGATTGTATCAGTAGACCGGTGTTTCCTGGGCAGACTTTGTACCATAAGCTTATTGTTTATTTTCTTAATTAGTCCACAAAAATTCTGTGGAGACTTATTTTTACAAGCAAAAGAATTGGGAATGGGAGGGCAAAATAGCATTCCCAACAGTAGATTTGAAACTATAGTGTTACTATTGAATTTCAAAGTCAAGGCCCTTGCAACATTATGTAACAAGTGCGGTTGTTGAAGATAAGCTGGAAGGAAGCTGGTCTTTCGTCTACAGGGCTGCAACCTGTGGTTGGCTCAACAACTGGACTAGCAGGGGCATGATGGATGTGACAGGGCCACCACCCTGCTGCACACCTATCCACCTACTTATGTTCCTGTGGAACTGGAAGTCAGGGGTGGAGTGCACTAATGACTCCCAGATTTACAGCTTCTAGCACAGCACATCAGTTTAAGTGGGTGGAGGTGGAAAGAAAACTCGGACATACTACGACAATTTCAGCCAAAGGAGTGATGTCTGTTCTCCAGGTTCTGCAAAGAACAGCACCCACATGAAGCAGTTCTTTGCCACTTGTACTTATGAAGAAGAGTAGCTTTATTTCTTCATACTGGCTGATGCTCTTGTTTTTCTTTATTTCATTACATGTAATAGTGTATCTATAGCCAAAGGCTAGGGATGGGTTGTGTTTAGTAAAACAGTACACTGGTTCCAGGCAATACTTAGAGACACTGAATAGTTTTCAGTGGCATTTCTCAGTCAGGCAAACAACACAGGTGCCAGAGGATGTCTTTGAGTTCTAAATGCTGAATAGCACTTGTCAAAAAAACAAAAAAACAAAAAACAAAAACCAACTAGAGATTATTATTTATTTAAAGTAGTATTTCTGACAGTGATGGCGATTGAACCCAGGACCTTTATATGATAGGTAAGCACTCCAATACTGATCATACCCATCAAGTAATATTTAAGAAATATTTGAGGAGGCTGGACAGAATAGTTAGTTACAAGCACTGACTATGCTTCCTGAGGACCTAGGTTCAATTCCCATCCCTCACATAACAATTAACAACTGCCTGTAACTTCCAGAGGATCCAACACAGTCTTCTGGCCTCCACAGACACTCCATGCAAGTAGTAGTTCACAGAACTACATGCAGGCAAAATACCTATATACATAAATAAAAATAAAATCTCACCCAAATAAAAAAATTAAAAAGAAATATTTGAATTGGCTCCTAATAAATATATGTATATATAGAATATATATGGAAATATATTTGTATAGAAATATATATGGAAATTTTTCTATGATGTAGACCTCACTTTAGCAAACCTTTACATGAACATTTTAATTACAACTTAAAGGCTTTTTTTCTTAAAATATTATTAAATACAAGAAAAATTCTTGGAGCTCTTTGTTCAGACTCTTCCTTAAATATATTTGTTCTTTTATTATTTCCTTTAATGTTCAAAAACTGCCCTAACCCTTGGTGCTATTGTGTATTTATCTTAGCATTTTTACTTTATCACTCTCTTGAGGAAATATATTGCTTAGATCATCACAGTAGCCCTTTTAATTTATTTCACTATCTGTTTTGTATAAAGGGGGTCAGTTGCCACAGTGTGCATATGGTGACAACTTGTGGGAGTTGGTTCCCTTCTTCCACCATGTGGGTTCCAGTGATTGAATTTAGGTCATGAGATTTGGAGGCAAATGCCTTTCCCCATTGAGCTGTATCACCAGCCCCAGTAGTTTTATCTTTAATGGTAAGAATAACCATGGTGGGGAATGGAGAGATAGTTCAGAGGTTAAGAGCACTGACTGCTCTTCCAGAGGACTGGGGTTCAATCACCAGCACCCACATGGTAGCTCATACCTGTCTATAGCTACAGTTCCAGGGGATCTTGCATCCTCACACAGACATACATGCAGGCAAAACACCAATGCCTACAAAGTGATAACAAATAAATTCATTAAAAAAAAAGAATAACCATGGCTTACAATAACTAAAAAGATCAAGATGTATAAAGCAAGTACCTTGGATCTCTTTCCTCTCTTTAACTCTAACCTATAATACAATCCATCAAATTAAGTACATTTCTGCACCTTTCTCCATCTTTATATCAATACATATAGACTTGCTTCCCATTTGTTGGTCACTACATATATAATTTTGTAACTTCAAAAAATTGCTTAATGCATTATTAATATTTTCCTCAAAATATTTATTCCAAACATTTTCTTGGTAGAAGTGTGTAATTCCATACTGTAGTTGACCTGTCCCAATGCTGACAGGTATTTTGTTTTTGTTTTTGTTTTTTATACTATTATGAAGATTGCAATAGACAGCTCTGTGCAGAGAGCCTCCATATTGTTATGACTGCAGAAAGTCCCTGTAAGTTAGTATCAGAGCACTGACATGTATTGCCAGGTCTCTTTCTAGGAATGCATTAGTGGCTGCTCATCGCACTTGGGGTGGTTTAAATGAGAAATGTCCCCCAAAGCTCGAACCTTTGAACATTTGGTTCCCAGTTGGCGGTGCTGTTTGGGAAGGTTTAGGAGGTGTGGCCTTCCTGGAGGGAGTGTGTCACTGGAGGTAGGCTTTGAAAGTTCACAGCTTCTCCCAACCTTTAGTTCACTCTGTCTTTCCTGCTTGTGGTTGCTGATGTGAGCTCTCAGCTTCTTGCGCTTGTTACTGTAGTTCTCACTTGCCTCCCTGCCGTGATGGACTCTAATCACTCTGGAATCACAGCCAAAATAAAATTATTCCTTAGGTAAGTTACTTTTGGTCATGACGTTTTGCCACAGCAACAGAAAAGTAACTCATAAAGTATCCAATTATTGTTGTTGTTGTTGTTACTATTATTGAGACAGAGTTTCTCTTGAACTGCTCAGGCTAGCTCAGAACCCCTGTACTCAAGTGACCTCCACCCCAACTCAACTTCTGCAGTAACTGGGATTAGAAGTAAACAGATCACCACACCCAGCATCAAAGCATCAAACTGCTTTTTACGTTGTCTTTCTCTGACTCTTGGAGACACTGAACATGTTTTCAAATGTCAGGTTCATTTGTTTTATTTGTTTGCTTTTGGTGTTCTGTGCTGGCAACTGAATGATTTAGAAAAACGCTGTATCTCCGAATCCCTGTCACTCAGATTCATTCTGGGAAGCTCCATTACCTAAGCTTCCCATTTGTCTCAAGTCTAGCCACCACGCTTGAGTCTGCTCACTGTACAGGGTCCATTTGTTCCCTGACTTCTTCATTTCTAAGACACCATCTTTACAGCAAGTCATGCACTCCTAGGGCCACACTAAGCTTTCTCCCTCTACACAGAATTGCTCCCACTTCTGAATTTCAGTTTATCCTGATGCCATCTTTCTACTCTGCTTCTTTCCCCTAAATATTCCCGGAATACCCGTTAATCCAACTAGCTGAGATTTCCAGTCCTTTCTGTTCTCCCATACCCATTAACAATTCCCCAAATCAAGCAATTGACGCTTTTGGGAGGTAGGCTTCTCAATCATCTCTAGAATTGTGTGATATCCAGTGGTTTACAATCTGAGTAGCCCTAGCCACTGTCTGAGAATATGAGAGTCGTGCTGGCTTGTCAGTAAGATTAAGAAGGCTCAGCTAGCATTTAATATTCAGACTTCTCAAGATGCATGTCCTCCCAAACCCAAGGTGCCCACAAAGATGATTGTCCCCACAACAACAAACATGCAGTCTTCTTAATAATCTGATCGAAGCAGGAAAGCAGTGTATAGCCTATAGTTCCATAGACCCCCATGAAGCCCATTCTACAAACCCCTGCCTGAACTATGTACCATTCAAAACTGTTCAGCAGATTAATGGTCAGAAATTTCTGGGCTTCCTTGTATTAATCTTTCTGCCATACTCAAACAAACTGTTCTTTTCTTGTCTTTTAACGAAGTCTAGTTAAGCATAAACACAATAGCAACCACTTTACTTTGGATTTACTTGGAACCACTGAGAGATTGGAAGTTTTATAGGGAACATCACCAAATCTAGAGTTATTCTTTAAAATGCCATAACTTGGATAGATCTGATATAAATTATCACTACTCATCACAAATGCCTTCTTCCATTTCAAATTCAACCTAAAGAAACTTGTTGTTAAGCAACACCTTTTTCTTTCTGTTTCTTAAAGGATTAGGTAGGGCTTAAAGCCGAACTTAAGCTATAATTTTGTAGGAATCTTGGCAGGGTTTTAATGGGGTGCTCATTCTCCATAAGATATGCATCAACACGGAAAAATAAAACCAGCAAAGGTTGTAAGGGCTTCTTTCCTCTTACCCTTTTCAAAATTGGCGGAGTGATTTTCCCTGTCCTTTTAATGGCAGAAATAAATACTGGTCTCCATGTGTCACATGGTCTCTCTATGTGTTCTCACTTCCTGTGCTTCCACTATCTTAGATGACTGTTTCAGGGTGGAAAAATCTTTGCCTTTTGTGTCTGGCTATTTCATTTAGCACAGTGCACTGAAGGTTCATTCATGCTAAAGCTTCCATGTTGAACTGTTTTCCTTTAAATGGTGAATATTATGAATTCTATGTCTATACCACATTCTGCTTACTAATGGTCTCTTCCACATTTTACCTTTTGTGAATAGTGATGCTATCAGCATGAATGCATAATTATCTTCTTGAGACTGTGCTTCCTATTACCCAGAGGTAGAGTTGCTGGTTCAGACAATCCTTCATTGTTATTTTTATTTTTTTTTTAGGAACCTTCACACTGTTTCTCACAGTGGCTGTGCCATTTTACATTTCTCCACATGTTTATCAGTAGCTTCTCTTCTATTGTTCTCCTAACAGCAACCTTACTAAATTAAAAAGTGTTTGAGGCATGTTAGTTGTCAGGAAGATAGAAGGACTAGTGCAAATAAAATGGATAATAAAAGAGAACATGAAGATTTATAATGTCCAGTCAGGTGTGAGAATGTCCAGCCTGTCGATCAAGGAAGTCAATTTTATAATCACAAGAGGACCTGAAGCAAGCGTTAAAATGCCTCCCAATGCTAGGTGTTGGGAGGATGCATAGAGTCCCTTGGTGAGCTTGTGGGCAGCATGGCTGCAGAGATACACCCAGTTCTGCTCCTGCACTGTAAGCCAATAGCGGTGTTCCCAGGCTAAGCAATAACATGAAGAAATACGTAGCTGGGCGTTAGGGGCGCATGCCTTTAATCCCAACACTCAGGAGGCAGAGGCAGGTGGATCTCTGAGTTCGAGGCCAGCCTGGGCTACCAAGTGAGCTCCAGAAAAGGCACAAAGCTACACAGAGAAACCCTGTCTCCAGAAACCAAAAACAAAAAAGAAAAGAAAAGAAAGAAAAGAAATACATAACATAACAGTGATTTTACTGGAGCTTTTAGGATACAAGCCTGGGCCCTCGGCCCTTGGCAACCCCAACAAGCTAGCTTTCACCACTCACCTGTTGACAACGAGAGAAAGGAGATTTATTCGGCCACACTTGGAAGAGGAACATATAAAGGGTCCAGAAATTCCAGGTTAGTTTGTCCATGTGTGCGTGCATGTGTGCGTGTGTTTGGGTGGGGTTACTGATAAGAGCTAGGTATAAATAGAAGAATTGGGACAAGAGAAAGGTGTAATTAATTAATCAGTCCTGGTCAAGATGTAGTCACACCCATCATTATGCCAGCTTCAATAAGAAGTTGTTATATTCGTTAATCTTGTTTCTACACGATCTTCTGCCTGGGTGGCCTTACTGTTCCTTGTGGGGAGTCAATACTTTTTTTTTTTTCCAAAAGCAATTTCTAAATGCCTGTTACACCTCTAGAGCTGCAGGAAGTTTTGTAGAGCCTGGAAAGGACATAGTGTCAGGCCAGAGCACAGGACTCTGATAACGTCAGTGGACATTAAGATTCAGTGGACAATCCCCCAAAAGGGTTCCAGGTTCTCACATACCAAAATAAAGAATTAAGTAGGAACATAAAGTTATGGCAAAAGTGGAGGCAGTTTATTAGGAAGTGGTATGCTTACAGCCCTATGAAGACAGAACAGTCCCTAAAGTGTTGCACAATGAGGACCTGAGCCTGGATCCCCAGCACTCATGTTAACAACCAGGCATGGCAATGCACATCTGGAAACCTAGAACCGGGAGGTGAATACAGGAAGTGAATGAGACTAACAACAACATTAATCACCCAACATTTATCTTGGGTGATATTTGGGGTACTGAATAACCATTCTAAAAAAGGATGTTATGTGTTTGTCAGAATGTTAAGTCTGGCTTGTAGCAGGATGTTAGGTCAGACACAGAGAGGAAGCAAGCAATAGGGTCTGCATCTGCCATATTCCAAACTCTCCTCTTCAGATGCAACTTCTTTTAGGAATTCTCATTCACAGACTATTAATAATTGAGAAGTGTGTGTGTGTGTGTGTGTGTGTGTGTGTGTGTGTGTGTGTGTGGTTTTTTTTACTTTGTATATGGCTGGAGAAAAATTAATCATCAGTATCACCCAGCTACACATCTTGTGACTTACAACAGAGACCTGCCTGCTTTACACTAGTGCAGTAGTCACACAAATGTTATAGGAATCACTAACCACTATTTTATTGGATTTCAGGTCCACTCCAAGAGATGGAACCCACTATATGACACTGTTGATGTGAGCGGGAACCTGAGACTAGATAGGCCATTGGCCTAGGGGAAAACTTACTACTACTATTCTGGTAAAGGGAAAGAGCAATAACATTACTCCTAACGACATATTGCTGTACCCACATGTCAGAGCATTGCTCAGCCTTCATCAGAGAAGCTTCTCCTTGAAATATCTGACCATTAACAAAGAGACTCACAACCGGACAACATGCAGAGGATGAGAGACTTTGGAGAACCCAAGCCTTAATGGTGTGTCTTTTTCAAACCCCTCCCTTGAAGGCTCAGGGATCTAAGTAGAAAGATGAGACAGAAAGATTGTAAGAGCCAGAGGTGAGGGATGACTTCAAGGACACAGCATCTTCAAGAGACGACAAAACTGAGAAAGATAATAATTTGGAGTATGCATAAGACCTGCACATATTCAAACCAGTGAAGGGGGATACAATCATGGGTTTGCACCTGTAACTAAGAAGCTATTTGCAATTGATACCTGCTGGGAAAGGGAAAATCAGTTTCTCTAATGCAGTGTCATTGAGTATATCAACCACACTCTAAGGTAGACTCCAACCAGGATTCCTTGGCCAACACAAAATGGAATCCACAGTTTTGGGCAATTTTTGAAAATTTTAGTTTATCTGTTTTTGTTTTTGTTGTTTGTTTTTTTGTTTTCAGAAGAGAGAGAGAGAGAGAGTATGAAGTTGGGTAACTAAGGAGCTGAGGAGGATCTGGGAGGAGTTGGGGAAAGAAGAAAATATGATGAAAGTATATTGTATTAAAAACTATTAATCAATCAAATCTTTAGAAAACATTATAATAGCTTGTGTGGTTTGAATTTATACTAGTTTATGTTGTTATTTCATTTTAAGGTTATTGAGCAGTAGTCCAGCTGCTGATATGAATTATCTCTCTCTCCTTTGTAATTTTATAATTTTTTTTTTGGTTTTTCGAGACAGGGTTTCTCTGTGCAGCTTTGCACCTTTGAATCTCGCTCTGTAGAGCCCAGGCTGTCCTCGAACTCACAAAGATCCGCCTGCCTCTGCCTCCTGAGTGCTGGGATTAAAGGCGTGCGCCACCACCGCCCGGCTGTCTGTTGTTTTTATGCATATATATAAACATATACATGTTTTTATACTCTATATAAACACATATGTTTTTATATTATATGTATATGTTTTATACCATATTATATCAAAACTCTTCTCTTTTAGAGCTTGGTCCTTACCCCATATTGTTGTTGTCAGAAGAATGAATATTTATCCTCAACACAAAAACACAACTTTCATCTCAAAAGAAACAAGAGATAATTTATTCTGGAGACACGTATAAGTGACCATGGTCTGAAAACACAGATTTAGGTTACTCCAAATTGTATATTCCAATTAGGTAGTGATTTTGTGAACTTTTTACAGTTACCAAAGAAAGTCATATGTCAAGGCACTTATCAAATACATTAGTGGGTGCATTATGTCAGAGGCTTATAACAAGACAGAAGGAACTCTGTTTAAGGCCTTAGAAGCTATGTGGCGGCATTTTTGGCCCTTTGGTGAGGAGTTATGGTTTTGTTAATATATTCCAAAAGATTTTTCATCTGTTAGCCATAGGATGTTAAGTCCAACACAAAGATGAGCAATCAAAGGCTATTTAGGGGCTAAAAGTAGCCCAAGAAAAAATGTAATTAGGATCTGGACTTGCAACATTCCAACCTCTCCATGTTGCCAAAGTTCTAATCAGTCAATCAACTTTTGTAGACAAAGCTTCTTTTCAGGAGTTTCTTGTTCATATTGTTTATTTATTGAGTAGTTATTTCTTGCTTTGTTTTTTTGTTTGTTTGTTTGTTTGTTTTTGAGACAGGGTCTCACTATGTAGCCTGTCCTGGCCCTAAACTTCTTCGAACCTTCCTTCATCTCCCAAGTAGTCAGGAGTATAGATACACACAACTGAGTACTGTTCAAAATTATATCTTGTATGCATTGTGTACTCCTAAACATGAGTTGACAATAGTTTAAAATCCATTAATCTGGTGAACTTACATTATATTGAGAAATAAACTGATGGTGCTACTAAATTCACAGTGATATTTCCAGTCATGGCTTCTCACATCACCTCTCCTGGGATCCTTCTGTCTTCAGATGGCTGTCAATCACAGGGGAGCGTCCATGTTTTCTACTCTGAAGCAGTCCTGTGAGTATTTACGTCAGAGGGGGCCTACTAGCAAGGAAGTCCTCACCTTTTGCCCGTCTGGAAACGTTTTAATGCCTCCATTACCTTTGATGCACCCTTCCGCTGGATTCCTAAAGATAGCAGATTCCTAAAGAATGCGTGCTTTGTCACTTTGAAACTGTCAACCTAATTCTTCTGCGTCTTCAAAGTTTCTATTAAGAAGCCTGCTACCAATGTTACTGAGAGATTCTTGGCATGTGATAGGTTATTTATTTCTTGCTTTCAAGATTTTTTTCTCTTTTAAACATTTTTTTTAACATTTTCAAAGAGTCTCACGGGCTGGTGTGATGGCTCAGCAGCTTGAAGTACTTGTGTGCAGGCCTGATGGCCTGAGTTGTGTCATTGAACCCTACATGGTGCTGGGAGAAAACCCAAGAGCTGTCCTCCGTCCTCCTCCACACACAGTCTTTGGCGTACATGCACCTGCATCTGCATCTGCATCTGCATATGCCCCCCCCACACACCCACATGTGCACACACACACATAAATGAGTACATTTTATAAGCATCACAGTGTTAGCCTTGAATTCATCTTCTTTGGTGTCTATACAAGTTCTTGGTTATTTATATGATAATTTTTCGTCAGCCTTGAAGGTTTTTTCTCATCATCTCTCTGCCCATTCCTCTCCACCTTCCCCTTCTGACAGTCCCACAATGTCTGCCTGACGATGTCCACAGGCCCAGAAGGCTTTTCTTCAGTCTTTTTCCTGTGTGTTCATAAGACAATAATTTACATTGTCTTATCTCCAAGGTTGTGGAGTCTTTTATCTGCCTTTAAATATCTCTGGTGAATTTTTCCATTTTGGCTATTTCATTCTATGCTACAACATTTCTTTTTTTTTTTTTTTTTTGTCTCATTTCATTATTAGCATTTCAATTTTATTTTCACTTTTTTTCTTGACTTTCTTCGCCTCTTCGATTTGTTGTTTGAGAATCTTCAGGATGTCAGTTTTTATCCTTGGTGTCAGCCGTTAGGTTTTGTTCAAAGACAGTTTCTACTTACTTGGTGGTTGTTGTTGTGTTAAATGAGTCATGCTTTCCTGGTTCTTTACATTTGGGATTTTTTATACTTTTGAATTCAACAATGGGGTAGTTTTACAAATGAGTATCTCCTCCTTGCACAGGGATTGCTATTT
This sequence comes from Peromyscus attwateri, assembly GCA_902168425.1. Taxonomy (NCBI): domain Eukaryota; kingdom Metazoa; phylum Chordata; class Mammalia; order Rodentia; family Cricetidae; genus Peromyscus; species Peromyscus attwateri. Next base: position 69,027 of record CABHPP010107892.1, read on the forward strand.
TGTCATTTTTATAATTGTCTCTACACCAACAATTAGACTGAGAGATAAGCTTAGAGTTATTTCAAGCCAGCACCTTTCTGGCAAGTGAATTCACATTCTAGTTTTACCCATTCATGCAGTTTGTTTTCATATTCTCCTAATATTTAGTGTCTCAGTTAAGGTATGTATTTGAGTTAAGGTTTCTATTGCTGTGAAAAGACACCATGGCCATGGCAACTCTTATAAAGAAAAGCATTTAATTGAGGTGGCAGCTTACAGTTCAGAGGTTCAGCCCATTATCATCATGGCGTGGAGCATGGCGGCATGCAAGCAGACATGGTGCTGGCTACATCTTGACCAGAGACAACAGAAAATGGACTGAGACATTGGGCGGTATCTTGAGCATATGAGACCTCAAAGCCCGCCTCCACAGTGACACACTTCCTCCAACAAGACCACACCTACTCCAACAATACCACACCTCCTAATAGTGCCACTCCCCTTGGGGGGTCATTGTCTTTCAATCCACCACAGTGTGAAAAGAGGAAAATTAAGTGAAGGAGAATGGGAACAGCCCTTTAAGTGTCCTGGAAGTCAATTCAGCCGGAGCAATAAGGGCTTGTGACAGTAAGAGGAGCTGTAATAAGAGTAATCATCTATCTCTTCGTCTATGTGTCTGTGATGACAGGCAGCAGCCAGAAACCCAGGTCAAAGTTCATCAGAATTTGGGGTATGTGGTCCAAGCCTTCCTGGGATCCCCAAATCTGACTGTCCACGCTGGATCTAACGGCAAGAGATAGATAAGCAGCTACTGTACTAAAAGCTGAAATTACTAAAATGAACAGATTTGCCTTCCACATCTCCTGCTCTAAGTTGTGAGCCTCCAATAGTCTCCAGAGTTTCAAAATATTTACATCTGCCAGATTCCACCAGGGCAGTGCTTCCCATGGAGGCAGAGCCTTGGTGTTTATACACTGCCAGCTTTCTACAATTCTTCAGGAATAGTTTCTTTTAGATTTCCCCCACTTTTCAGTTATGGCTTTTGACTTGGGAATGGTCAGGAGAATTGATACTGTGATCTTGATGCTTATGAAGATTTACATGCATCATTTCGCTTCGAATGACTGCAGCTAAGGTGTAATATCAGAGCAAGTAAAGTGAGCTATAAATACAATGGGATGACATGACCTTAGTAAAAATCCTTTAACCAGAAATAATAATTACAAACCACAATAAAAATGTTTTAGCATAAAATATGGGAAGAAGGGTACCATGTTGTAGAATTTTCATAATCAGATCTGTAGGTTCTAATCTCAGTTTACCATGACTCACTGGAAGACCCTGGGTGTGTCCTGGAGTCACTTTGCATTTTATTTCCTCAGAGACAAGCAAGGCAAGGAGGATATTACTCACCTTACCTCATAGGGAAGATGTTTGGACTATCTAATTAGAAACTGTAAAGGGTGGTTAAAACATAGTATGTAATTACTCTTGAATGTACATCTTATCCTATGTAATTAAATGGAAAAAAGTATTTTATTTTTCTAGTCATCTCTATTTATTTAAAAATTGACAGCCAGGCGGTGGTGGCGCCCGCCTTTAATCCCAGCACTTGGGAGGCAGAGCCAGGTGGATCTCTGTGAGTTCAAGGCCAGCCTGGACTACAGAGTGAGTTCCAGGAAAGGCGCAAAGCTACACAGAGAAACCCTGTCTCCAAAAAAACAAAACAAACAAACAAAAAAAACAAACAAAAAATTGTATTGATTAATTTTGTTTTAATTCCATAAATATAATATACTATATATGGTATTATAATTACTTTCTCCCCACACCCTTTATCTCTCTCATCCCTATCAACTAACCTTATCTCTACCAGTCCCTTTCCCAGGTTTGTGACTTTTGGTTTTGCTTTGTGGCGAATTTAGATTAATTAGGGCCATCTGAGCCACCACTGGATTGGAAGTGGCCCTTGGGGACTGGTGAGGTCATCAGTGGGTACACAGTGGGCAATGATGTCCCTGTCCCCTGAACCTGTCAGTAGCAAATAGTTGAGGAGAGGAGGGTAGGACCCTCGATCCCATCCTCCACTGTGCCTTCCTGTTAACAGGCTGTTCTTTTGTAGTACCATAAATATTCAGACATCCATGGATGCTGTGATGACTGCAATAATGGCTGTGCCTGGTCCAGAAGACGACATTTCACAGCCTTCATCCTTGTCTTCCTGCTGTTATGTCCTCCCTTCCCCTTCTTTTGCAATGTCCCCTAAGCCTTAGAGGGGATGGTGCGTGCCCGTCCTCTTCAGGGCTGTACACCCATCTGTCATTTATTCTTAGCACCTTGTGCAACCACAAGTTCCTGCGTTCCCACCATCAGCTGGAAGGAGAAGCTTCTCTGATTAAGGGTGAGAGTAGCGTTGGGCTATGGATTATAAAAGGCAGTTTGAAAGCTGGGTGTGGTGTCACAGACCTTTAACCCTAGCCCTTTGCAGGCAGAGGCAGGTGAATCCCTGAGTTCGAGGCCCGCCTGGTTTACAGTCAGTTCCAAGACAGTCAGGGCTATATAGAGAAACCCTGTCTCTGAATGAATGAATGGCAGCTTGACATTGTCAATTTAGCTAAATAACAATATGAAGTTCTCCACCAGAGCCTATGGTCTCCCTGGATGATTTTTTTTTTTCTGACAGGTTGACAGAACAGGCATGGACTCCCTCCTGTTAATAGACTTAAAACCTAATCCAAGAACAATTTGGTGTCCTGGTCAGGTTTTTTTTTTTTATTTTGTTTTGTCTTCTTTTGTTGTCAACTTGACACAAGTTAGAGTCATCTAAGAAAAGGGACCCTCAATAGAGAAGAACACCTCCACAAGACTGGTTTGTAGACAAGCCTATAGGGATTTTCTTGATTAGTGATTGATATGGGAGGGCCCAGTTCATTGTGGATGAGGCCACCCCTGAGAAGGTGGTCCTGGCATGTGTAAGAAAGCAAACTGAGCAAGCCTGGGAAGTCAGTCAGGAAGCAGTATTCCTCCATGGTCTTTGCTTCAGTTTCGGCCTCTAGATTCTTGCCTTGAGTTCCTGCCTTGACTTCCCCTGATGATGAATGGTACGCTTTAAGCCAAATAAACCATTTCCTCTCCAAGTTATTTTTGATCACCATGTTAAGCACAGTAGAACTGTAATTATTACAGCTGGCTCTCCACATAAGAGTAATAACACTATTGTCCAAGTGGGCACACCTTGCCTGGCAGATTTGCACTGAAGTTCGTAGGATTCGCAGCTGGACAGAACCATTGATGTCTTTTCTCCCCAGCAGTCTGCATAGCATCCTCCAGCACTGTGGAAGGCTTACCAGTAAAGAGGTGGCTTCCAGATCAGTTCTAGCTTGTTTTATGGTATCTTCAGTAATAGAGTCTTATCCTCTACTTGTGGTGGGAAACCAAGAAAAATGGTGAGAGGCTATATTTCAAGGGGAGCCTTTGGAGTACGTGTATGACCAACAACTCATAAGGTGTTATACATGTCTTCGTTAGGGCTAATATTGCTGTGATGAAACACCGTGACCAAAAGCAACTCGGGAGGAAAGGGTGTATTTGGCTTACATATCCCGAGTCATAGCCCATTGAGGGAAGCCAAGGAAAGAACTCTAACAGGGTGGCAACCTGTAGGCAGGAGGTTATGCACGGGCCATGGAGGAGTGCTGCTTACTAGTTTGCTCCTCATAGCTTTCTCAGCCTGTAGCACCACTCATAATGGATAGGGCCCTCCCCATCAATCACTAATTAAGACAGTTCTCTACAGGCTTGATTACAACCAGATCTTACGAAGGCATTTTCTCAATTGAGGTTTCCTCCTCCCAGATGACTCTAGCGTTTGTCAAGTTGACATAAAACTAGCCAGCACACATGATAGAAATGAGGTTGTTGAATAATCTATGGCTTCTGGAGTAGAGTTTTCCAGCCATGCACAGTATCTCCTTCAAATTACTTTAAAACAATACATTATTTTTTAATTTGGTTACAAGATTTCCACGTGGCTTTATCAGATCTTTGTTTTTGTTAAGCCCCCTCCCTCCCTGTCTGCTTGTCCCCTCTACCCCCAAGTTGACAACCAATGCGAACCATCACAAAGAACATGGTAGTAATTCAGAACAGACGTGTAGATCAATGTTACAGAATAGAAGACAGATTCAAATCCATGCAAATGTAACCAACTGATTTTTGACAAAGATGCCAAAAATACTCATAAGAGGAAAGAGAGCATCTTTAACAAATGGTGTTGGGAAAACTGAGTGTCTGCACGTAGAAGAATGAAACTAGACATTTATCTCTCACCCTGCACAAAAATCAACTCTGAATAGGTGGGGGCGGGGAGACCAACCTCAGTTAACTGCTAGAGGAAAAAGCAAGAAATAGACTACAACTTATAGACATAAGGAAAGACTTCCTAAATAGGATTTCAGTTGCTCAGGAAATCAGGCAACAATTGACAGATGGGGCCTCATGAAATTAAAAAGTTTCTGTGCAACAAAGGAAATAGTTAAGTGAAGAAGCACCCACAGAATAGGAGAAAAATCTTTGCTAGATATACGTCCATCAGAGGATTAATATCTAGAATATAAAAAGAATTGAAACATAACGTCAAGAAAACAAGTAACTAGTAGAAATGGAGTGTAGATCTGAAAAGAGAATTCTCAAAAGAAGAAACACGCAAGTGATTAATAAACACCATCACAGCCATCAGGAAAATGAAAAGTTTAACTCTCCACCGCCTCTGAAGATTTTATATAAAAATTCCTATTGCTCTTCATGAAAAAAAACTTTGCAATATGATGTTTGTGTTAAATATGGCAGTGTTTTCCTAACTTCTTATTGAGAAAGAATTACAAACCCAATGAATAATTGTGTGTGAACACAGAATATTTAATATACTAAGGTTTCTCATGAAGTGCCACCTCCTTTAGCTAACTCAATAAGTCTTCCTGTACACTTAATTTTGAATTCATCATGAAAGATCACACTTCTTTACCATGTAAATTATGCTCAAATTACCTTAAACAGTGAAAATATCAAACCTCATTCATATTATCACTTAGTGAATAGAGCATTGGAATTTAGGACCAAACTTTAGCAACTGGTATCTATAAAATATTTGGATAAGTCTTTAAAATTGTTTCTTTTCCCACTTCTTATTTTTTATTACAGAAACCAAACTTAGTAAAATGAGCATTCTGAAAACTCAAAATATGAAACCACGAGGGGCGGTGGTGGCGCACGCCTTTAATCCCAGCACTCGGGAGGCAGAGGCAGGTGGATTTCTGTGAGTTCGAGGCCAGCCTGGGCTACAGAGTGAGTTCCAGGAAAGGCACAAAGCTACACAGAGAAACCCTGTCTCAAAAAAACAAAAAACAAAAAAAAGTGAAACCACATTTACAAAGCTTTTTACAAATTGTATTGTTGTAAAAAAAAAAAAGTTTTAAAAAGCTGCATTGTTAACATCCCTAAAAAAAAAAAAAAATGCTGCTGAGGGAGAATTATCTACATTCCTTTGTCAGTGTCCTAGAAGTAACTGTTGTAAAGCTGTGTACACCAGGAAATGTTTTACTCTGAATGGAAACTTGAGTGTAGGTAACTCTCTTAGTTAGGATGTATCTGAGATGTGATGGCATTGAATCCATAGAGTACAAATTGTAGCAAAAATAACTACAATGAATCCACGGCATGGATTGGAGTAAATTGTCTCAGATTTGCAGAACCAAATTTCATGAAGCTACAGGTCTATTCAAGTAGTCATAGGCTCAGCATGGCTTAGGGAAGTCATTTCTCGGTGGTGGCCAACTTGTGGGGTAGAATTGGAGACCTACTAGTGGGAACACACAAGCCAATTCAGCTGTGGCTGTTCTTGAGGTCTCGTTCCAGTCCCAGGCAGCCCACGGTATAGTGCTGTCTTCAGAGGTTAGAGTATATATTCATTTGGTATGGGGGTGGGGGAGTAAGTGTGACATCTGCATGTGTGTACACAGACAATAGAGGATTATGTCCAGCATCTTAGTCATCTATTACTATCCACTTATTCTCTTGGAGTCTCTTGTTCAACCTGGAGCTAGGCTGGCAGCCAGCAAACCCCAGTGACCCTCCTGTCTCTGAATCCACTCCCGGTGCTGAGGTTGCAGGTGTGAGGTTAGGTCTCACCCAGTTTTTCTTTTTTTAAGGGTGCCAGGATCCAAACATGAGTCCTCACGTTTGTGCAGCAAATTCTCTTGCTCATCTCTCCAGCCCCCAAGATATTCTTTACAAAGCAACATAAGCTTAGTCATTTGACTTTTTGATATCGATAGGTCTTACAGGAAATGTTCATACTTGCTTATATGCTTTCCTTAAAAAAAAAAAAGCTTTAGATAGCAGTGTAGATGGATTTTTCTTTGGGCCTCCAGCTCACAAAAAAAAGACACAGAGACTTATGGATTGTGAAAGCTTGGCTTACCCATTTATATTAATCTACATTTTGCCTTTTGTTTAACCTCTTTTTCATCCTGTTTCCTCTCTGTGTCCTCTGGTGTCTCTCCCATGCCTAGATTCATCCCCTCTCCTTCTCTCTCTGCCCAGAAGTCCCACCTAACCTCTTCTTGCCTAGCTATTGGCCATTCCGTTCTTTATTAAATCAATCAAAAGGCACCTTGGCAAAGACACATCTTCACAGTGTACAAAAAGATTATCCCACAACAGAGCAGTTTATTATCCATTCACAGGAGGTATCTTAAGAGACAGGGCTAGTGAACAGAGTTCTCTTATAGCAGGAGGACTCTCAGAAAACAGGGGAACACGGAGTGCTAATCTGGGGGATTTTGAAGGATTTGTGGTACAAACTGCAGCAACATATTGGAAGAGGGGTGAGTTGGCCATTCTGATAATGCAGCCACGATGCATCCAGGTGCCTTTTCTTGGCCTCAGTCACACTAGCCTCTAGGTAGACAAACCTGCCTCTTTAGGAGACAAGAAAGACACAAGGACCAGAGCCCTCTCCGGGCATTCCTGGGCTCCAACATGAATGTTCTCTAGTCTTCTGCTTTGAGGTCCCCACCTAGTCTTATCAGTTTCATTCTCCTGTTCTCACCTGCCCCAGTCTGAGGAGGCAAAATTCAGTTAGCAACCAAAGCAGTGATCAGAGCTTCAAACACTTCTGTATTTCTGGCCTCCAGCCATGACAGAAACAAGGACACGTTTTTTGCTTATAGATGAGGGCATGAATCAAGGTCCTTATCTCTAAACTGCCTGTCCTATATATGCTTATTTTTAATTGATAGATTATTTAAACTTACATACTAGCTTTGCCTATAGCTGGAAGGTATCCCCACATCTGAGCTAGCTGCACGGGTGTGGGAAGATGTGAGTTCATTTAACAATTCACTCACAGCTCTTTTCTCATTACTGTTTTACTTTGAGTGTGTAGGGCGGAGCTGAACTTTACTTCACACTACAAGTCAGCAGGGCTGTGCCACCTCTATTACATTCCAGTGGCTGTCAAAACTAATCCATCAACCATGGTGACCAGGGAATTTTGAACAAATACATGTACATTTCCAGGTCCTCATCTGTAGAGTTGTACCTTAATAGATCTAGAGGTGAGACTTGGCGAGCCAGATGTAGAAAACACTGCCCTATGCATGCCTTGCTTCCTATTCATTGCCTTAGACATCATCACTTAGCCGATGAGTTATTACATACAGTGTACAAAGTCCTTTTCATTTGACCCTTACAGTCCTGTAGGGTGTATGTTTTATTCACATTAACATAAAAATATTGCAGAAGAATAAAGAGACTAAGACAGAAACCAAATGGTGGGCTTAAGATTCAATACCCAGTGTGTCCAACGTCAGAGGGCTTGGTTGCTCAGACTTGACCTGAGCAGATTTTATTTCATCTCACTTGCTATTGGTCTTTTGATGTCTTTTTAATTTTTTTTCCTTTCTGGCTCCCTACTAACTCAGATGTTGTAAGTTTGACAAGTGTTTCCAAGAAATTTGTTGAAAGTAATTTTCAAATGCCCCTTACCACAGTAAGTAGTGACAGAACCTTGAAAATAGGTTTTCGCCAGGCGGTGGTGGCGCTCACCTTTAATTCCAGCACTCGGGAGGCAGAGGCAGGCAGATGTCTGTGAGTTCAAGGCCAGCCTGGTCTACAGAGTGAGTTCCAGGACAGCCAGGGCTGAACAGAAAAACCTTGCCTCAAAAAACCAAAAGAAGAAAAAAGAAAGAAAATAGATTTTCATTTTTAGATGCTAAGATGTATGGTAGATCAGAGTTTTCTGTGCACACTTTCCTATGCTTTACCCCCTGTGTACTCAAATATCACACTAAGCTGACATGGTTTGAAAGTTGCAAAACACATGCAAGGCTTTTATTTTGTTGCATTGTGAAACTAAAACACTCTGCTTCTAAGTAGCATCGACACTCAAACTCCTTGCTGATGGAAGCCATCAGTCCAGGTAGATAATAAAAATTTAAACTCTTTTATAAAAAGATTGTATTTTTATTTTAATTATGTGTATGCATGTATGTCTGTTTGTGTGCCTGCAGAGGCTAGGAGATGGCATCAGATCTCCTGGAGCTGAAGTTAGAGCTGACTATGAGCCACCCAACCTGGGTGCTAGAAACCAGACTGGTCTTCCATAAGAATTGTGCACACCCTTAGCCACTAAGCCGTCTCTCCAGCCCCAAACTCAAACTCTAACAGTGATTGAAATCTAGATATTAGTCTATTGTTTACTAGTGTGATCTGCTGGGCGCTGTGGTGGTTTGAATGAGAATGGCCCCCATAGGGTGGTTTGGTCCCCATTAGTAGAACTGTTTGGGAAGGGTTAGGAGGTGTGTGGCTTTGTTGAAGGAGGTGTGTCACTGGTGGGTGGGCTTTGAGGTTTCAAAAGCCCATTTCAGACCCATTCCCTGCCCCCTCTGCCTCCAACTTGTGGATCAGATGTGAATTCTCAGCTACTGCTCCACCACCATATCTGCTAACGTGCTGCCAAGCTTCCTGCCATGATGATAGTGGACTAACCCTAGGAAGCTGTAAGCAAGTGCCCAATAAGTGCTTCCTTTTATAAGTTTTCTTGGTCATGGACTATCACCACAGCAATAGGACAGTATCTAAGAAAGACAGTGATGTAAAAAATGCCCCCATTAAACATATCATGAACAAAACATAACAATCCTAAACTTTGTATTTCATTTTTTATATGATTAAAATATTGAAACCTCTATTTCTAGCTATTTAAAAGCTTAAAACTGGGGTTGGGGATTTAGCTCAGTGGTAGAGTGCTTGCTTAGCAAGTACAAGGCCCTGGGTTTGGTCATCAGCTCTGGGAAAAAAACAAAAAACAAAAAACTTAAAACTACACACACAGATAAACACACATGTGTTGAAGCACACAAAATTGGAATTCTTAAAAGTTTCACTCCATATAGTGTTTCATTGCTGGAAAGTTTGTCTTTCGTTATGGCTTTTACAATATGTGAGTTCAACAGAATTTACCAAGTGGAGATTGCTGCTGTATTAGTGTAGTCTTCCAAACAGTGAAGATTTCCCTCTGCCACAAGAAGACATCTCCCTACTCTGTCCTTTATAGCCATAAGCTCTCCCCATGCATTATTCTCTCATTAAGAAATATTTATTGATTTCTATGTGCCTGGCATTAAAATCTGCTTTTGCATTACTTACTAAAGAAGTGAGGTTAGTGAAAGGGCATGAGAGCTTTGCGTTTTTAACTTCATTTCCTGTTAAAGGAGGATGAAGAAAAAGGGAGACATTCTTGTACCTACTTTATGATAATTTCATATACATATAAATAGAATTAGTTAGGTCCAATAACGAAACTGCATCCAATAGAGCAAAGAATAAGAAAGTAGTCATTTCAACAGATGACAAAGAAAACATCTTTTCCTTATCAAGATTTTTGGTATATTCATCTTCAACATCTAAAATCAATCATTACTTATTAAATTGAGTTAACAAGTGCCTATTCGATGCTTTGTGTCTTAGATAATGTGTATGAAAGAATTGTCTGGCATTGTCACTAGATGATTGCCTCTCTCTGTTTAAATAGTACATTTTAATGTTTTTAATTGACATAGAATTACATGGCTTTCCCCATTCCCTCTCCTCTCCCCAGCCCCTTCTATACCCTCCCTCGAATCCTTCAGCCTCCCCTACTCTCAAGTTGATAGCTTCTTTTTCTTTGGAAATTATTGATACATTCATATATATATATATATATATATATATATATATATATATATATATATGTGATGTGTGTATATGTATGTGGAAGTGTGTATAAGCAAGATCTGATGAGTCCCTTTGTGTTGGTGATGTGTATATGATATATGTGTATCAAGGCTAGTCACTCTGCATTGGACAACCAGTAAGAGGTTTCATCCCTGGGCGAAGTCTAATTCTTCTGCTCTTGGTAGCCATTAGTTCCCTTTAGTTCTTCTCTATGTAGAAGCTGTGACCCCAAGATACTGATCCCCTTCCATATTAATAGTCCAGTCTTGTTTATGCAGCCCTTTCTAGGACAGACTGTTTAACGGCAGACTTCCTGGTGTTCTGGTCCTTACAATCTTTCCACCCCTCTTCTGTGATGTCCCCTGAGCCGTAGATGCAGAAGTGTCCTGTATTCATTGGGTCTGGGCTCCCCTGATCTGTTGATCTCTGCATTGTGTCCAGTGTGGTTTTCTGTGATGGTCTCCATTTGATGTAAAGAGAGGCTTTTTTGATGAGAGGTGGCAGCTATACTTAACTGTGGGTATGAGGATAAGATTTAGAATGTAGTAAAGAATTATGCTATCCTAGCAAAGTGGCAGGTGTAAATTATTTTTTAGGGCCCATGACTTCACTAGCTCCTGCAAACTGTCCAGACTTCAGTACCAGCCATGATTTCCCTCCCGTTGAGTGGGCCCTAAGTCCAATTAGACAGCTTTTGGTTGCCACTGATTTCTGAGTGCCTTTTATGCTTATCTTCCTTTGCTGGTCATTATTGTGGTTCACAGGGTGCAACTGGGCAAGGCCATTTAATTGCTCCCCTCATTTGGAGTTTGCATAGCATTTTCTGTAACCAAAGAAGCTAGACTGTTGGTCAGATCTCATTTGAACCATCCAAGTCCTGTGCCCTAAGTGTTCTGTATCTTCAGCTATAGAGGTCCACCCTTGACTGAGAGGTAACCAAGGGCTGCATCAATAATCTATATTGTTTTATGAGTCACTTGAACTACCCTGACAAACTATTAGAAAGGAGACATTGGGGGTTTTGTTAGTGTATGGTTTTTATGGGGTGCATTGTCAGCTCAAGTGGTTTAATTTCCTTTAAGATTAGATAGACAGATAGATAGATAGATGGATAGATACATACATACATACATACATACAGACATATAGATAGATTGATAGATAGATAGATAGATAGATAGATAGATATGCAAATATAAAATAAGATTCTTTAAGACCTTATCAACCTTGTTATTTGTCCCTTGGCCCCCTTTCTCCTTCTGTATTGACCCCTCTCCCACCTCCCCAGTTGACAGTCTCATTTCCCACTTTATTTCATCTGTATCCTATTATTTCCCTCTCTTCAAGCCCCTCCCCCCATGGTTCCTTCATATTTTCCTGGTTTTCGTGGTTACTCCATGTGGTATACTCACATCTGAGGATTTGGAGCTAAGAACCTCAGATGGGAGAGAATGTGTGGTATTTGTCTTTCTATGTCTAGGTTACCTCACTCAATATGATCTTTTCTAGGTCCATTCACTTACCTGAAAATTTCATGATTTCATTTTTCTTTAAAGCTGAATAATATTGTATTGTGTATATGTAGCACATTTTCATTATCCACTTATGTGCTGAAGGACACTTAGGTTGTTTCCATTTCCTGGCTATTGTGAATAGGGCAGCAATGACTATGACTGAGTATCTATGGAGTAAGATGTTGAATACTTTGGGCATATGCCAAGCAGTGGTAATAGCTGGGTCATATGCTAGATTTAGTTTTGGTTTTTGAGGTCTCCATATTGATTTCCAGAATGGTTGTACCAATTTGCATTCCCAGCAACAGTGAATGAGGATTCTGGTTTTTCTCCACAACCTCACCAGCATTTGTTGTCAATTGTTTTGTTCATTTCAGCTGTACTGACTGGAGTGAAATGAAATTTCAAGATTGTTTTAATTGGCATTTCCCTAATTGCTAAGGATGAGGTATTTCTTAGCCTTTTCTATTTCTTTTATTGTGAACTCTGTTTAGGACCCTAGCTCAATCTTTAAGTGGGTCATCTGCTTCCTCAACTCTCTTTTAAGTTCATTATATGTTCTGGATATAAGTTCTCTGTCAGATGCATAGCTGGCAAAGATTCTCTCCCACTGTGCGGGTTTTTTTCTTCATTCAATTGATTATTTCCTTACTGTGCAGGGCTCTTTATTTTTAAAGGGTACCAGTTGCCAAGTGATAGCCTTGATTCCTTGGCTAAGAGAATCCTGCTCAGAAAGCCCTTTTCTACACCTATATCTTGTAGGGAGTACCACCGATATTTTCTTCTCTCAGTTTTAGTGTTTCGTATTTCAAATTGAAGTATTTTTTTTCATCCAATTGCATCTAATGTCTGTGCAAGGTGATAGATACGAGTCTAATTTCATTGTTTTGCACTTGAACATCCCATTTTCCCAAGACTGAATGCTGAAGAAGCTGTCTTTTCTCCAGTAAACTTTATTGCCAATTTGTTAAATACCAGAAGGCTGTAGTTACAAGTACACATGTGTGAGGCTTCTGTTTTATTTCCCTGGTCTACATGTCTGTGTTTGTGCCAGCACCAGATAGGTTTTATTATGATAGCTCTATAATTCTATATTCTATGTAATATATCTTGGAGTCTGGAATCGCAATTCCTCTAGTTTAATTCTTTTTTCTCAGTATTGCATTGTCTGTCAGGGACTTTTTTGGTTCCTTATGAATCTTAGGATGGTTCTTTTCTTCTTCTGCAAAGAATGATGTGGGTATTTCTATTGAGATGCATTGAATTTGTAAGTTGCTTTTGGTAGGATGGTCATTTTCACACTATTAATTCTACCAACCCATAAATAGCATATATCTCTCCATTTTCTAGTGTGTTTCTCAATCTCTTTTTTCAGAGATTTGAAGTTTTCATTGTAGAGGGTTTTTGTTTTGTTTGTTTTTGTTTTATTTTGTTTTTGCCTCCTTGGCTCTGATTATTTCAAGATATTCTATTGCCTTTGATGCTATTGTACAAGGAAGTGTGCCCGTGGTTGATCTCTTTTCAGTGTGCTTGTCCTTGGTGTGTAGAAAGGCTGCTGGTTTTTTTAAGTTGATTTTGTACCCTGCCACTTTGATGAAATTGTTCATTATTTCTAGAAAATTTCTGGTAGAATTTCTGTGATCTCTTACATATATAATGACATGTCATCTGCTAAGAAATAATTTGACTCCTTTTCATACTTGTATCCCTTTAATTTCCTTCTCTTGCCTTATTGCTCTGTGTGTCTCCAGCACTATATTGAAAAGGAGCAGGGAAAATGGATAACCTTGTCTCATTCTTGGTTTTAATGAGATGGCTTCAAGTTTTTCTCATCTTAGGATAATGTTTGCTGTATATATGTCACATATAGACGTTAGTATATTGAGGTGTGTTTCCTTCAGTACTGCTCTCAGTATGACTTCCATCATGAAGGCATGTTCAACTTTGTCAAAGGATTTTTCTGAATCTATTGAGATAATCTTGCCATTTATGTCTTTTAGTTCATTTATATGATGTGTTACATTCATTGATTTACTTATGACTCAACCTGGCATTTGGGGGAATAAGCCTACTTGATCATGTGAATTATCTTCTTGATATGTATATATGCTTGAATTCAGGTTGTTGGTATTTTACTGAGAACTTTTGCAGCTATGTTCATCAGGGATATGTATCACTCTACAGTCTTTGTTGTTGTTGTTATGTCTTTGGAGTTTGGGTCTTAGAGTAATACTGAATAGAATTATTCATAGAATAAGTCTGGAGTGAGCCTTCTGTTTCTATTATTTTTAAGAGTTTAAAGATCACTTGTAGTTCTTCAAGGTGCAATAGTGTAACAGTGGAACAAAACTCTTGGGACTAATCAACCAGTATCTGATTGGATTTAAGTTCCACTTCTGAGATGTGTTGGAACAAGGTTCAAGAATGGAGTCATGCAAGGAGGAATTGTGACCAAGAAAACAAGACAAGAGTCTTGTGACCTCAGTTTCTTCAAAATACAAAATTGTTCTTGGAATGTGTTTGTTTTTGTGCTCCTTCTGGGTATAGCAGATGGATAGGAGGGAGTTTACTTCAGCTGTTGTTATTCATGTGCCTCTATGGAAAAGCATGCTTTTGCCATGTGTGACTTGTCTTTGTGATTGTACAATTTACTCATGTGATTCTTCTTAACCCTCAGAGCATAAATTGTTAGATGCTCTGAATAAAGTTGGCTATTGCATGAGACTTCAGCCCGCCTCATTTTTAGGGCCTGCTCTCCCAAGTTCATGCTGCCAGCTAGAGCGGCAAACAGCTGGCTGTGACATAAGAGAGCGGGAACCCTCACAGAAGGAGGGGAGTGAGTGTAACGGGGCAGAAAGCAGGGGAGACTCTGCCTACGTTGAGATTGTGTATCATTTAACGAGAGGGGGAGCACAGGTATAACCCCGGCTTCCAGACAGAGGAACTTCAGATGAAGAAGTGTGGGAAAGAGTGTGAAAAAAATATTGAAAAGGCATATAAATAAGGGGGAAAGATCCCTGTTCAATTTTTGGATCACTTGGGCATTGATTTGAACTGTTATTAAAAAATACTTAAAGAAGATAAGGAGGATATGAATCATGATGAAGAGATGGTTATTTCCGTGAATGAATATAAACTGGATTGTGGTGGTATTGTGTTCGCCAAAATATTGTGTACCTTAATAAACTTATCTGGGGTCAGAGACAGAACAGCCACAATGTTAAACATGAGGTTAGGGAGTGGTGGCACACGCCTTTAATCCTAGCATTCCAGAGACAGAAATCCCTCTGGATCTCTGTGAGTTCAAGGCCACATTGGAAATGGCCAGGCGTGGTGATACACACCTTTAATCCCAGAAAGCACACCTTTAATCCCAGGGAGTGGTGGTAGAAAGCAGAAAGGTATATAAGGCGTGAGGACCAGAAACTAGAGGCATTTGCCCAGAGAGGCATTTAGCCTGGAGAAGCCTTTGGGCTGGTTAATCATTCAGGCTTCTAGCAGCAGTTCAGCCGAGACTCATTCGGATGAGGACTCAGAGGCCTCCAGTCTGAGGAAACAAGACCAGCTGAGGATCCGGCGAGGTGAGATAGCTGTGGCTCATTCTGTCTCTCTGACCTTCCAGCATTTCACCCCAATACCCGGCTCAGGTTTGATTTTATTAATAAGACTCTTTAAGATTCATGCTACATCGGTCAAATCTTAAAATTGATTGAAGAGGCAAAGATGGATGTTTTTCCTACGCAGGGAAAAGCCAAATTTAGAATGGCACCACTTATGCCAGTGACGGTTCCCTCACCCCCCTTCTGGAGACTCCTTTAGATACGTGTCCTCCGTTGCCTGAAAATGACCCTCAAGCACAGGGTGAGGAATTTGATAATCAATCTAATCTTGAATTCCCTCTACTTCCTGGTGAGGATTTAGGAGAGTCTATAAAAATACCAAGTTTACAGCCTAGATGAGCTAGGCACAAGAGGGAAACAGGATTCATTTCCTAATTCCTCCCTTGTTTCATGTGCTTGGTATTTCCAGCGCAATTTCAGAAAAATCAAAATCTTGACCTAATTATGCATTAACCAATCTATTTAAAACTTTAGGAGGAGAGGCAGCATTGGACAGTCCTTGAATATTATTTTGAGAGTCAAGAGAAGAACTATAGCTATTTGAACCCAGACTAAAAGAAGCACTTGTGTATCGAATGGATCCTTTTCTACCTTTAAACTTACTTATTTTCCCCACTAAATTGTCTCCTACACATTTTATATCACAAGAGGATAGACCATTGGAATGGGTTTATTTACAGCAGAAGAGCCATAAAATACTAACTGCAGGCTGGGCGGTGGTGGCGCACGCCTTTAATCCCAGCACTCGGGAGGCAGAGGCAGGCGGATCTCTGTGAGTTCGAGGCCAGCCTGGTCTCCAAAGCGAGTTCCAGGAAAGGCGCAAAGCAACACAGAGAAACCTTGTCTCGAAAAACAAAACAAAACAAAAAATAAATAAACAAATACTAACTGCTTACCTTTCTATTCTTGCTCAATTAGTAAATCAGGGGAGAACCTGATGTCAACAATTATGTGGATTTGATCCTTGTTGTATTATATTAACCTTAGCTAACAATCAATTTTTAAGAGCATTGCAGAACTCTATGAATTTTCAAATTTCATTTGCAGATTACCATGGTAGGATAGGAAATCATTATCCAACTAGTAAGCTATAGGATTTTCTCATATATACTGAATTTGTGATTACCAAAGTTGTCTAACCTTGTCCACAGGCAGACACTTATTTTATTGATGGCTCATCTAATAGTATGGGAGAGATTCATGGTCCGGATATTCATCAATCTATTAATACTTCTTTTTTCTTCAGCCCAATTGACTGTTCTGATTTATCTATTTTGGGTAGTTCATAAAACCTTAAATATCATTTCAGATTCTGCTTATGTTGTAGGATTATTTCCAGCAACAGACTCATACTTGTGCACACTTTGACCTCCCTGGTTTTATTGCAGAAGGAAATAAGCAAGCTGGTGCATTCACCTACCCTATTTTTATTTCTCCAGTAGAAAAAGTGGGAAGGGGTATGCATCTGTCATTGCAGACGGATCCACTGAAACACTGTGGATTCCTCTCTGGCTCCTCCAGCCCCAGACAATGACGAGGAGACAGTAGAAGTCACCAGAAAGATAGCAAACCTCCAGCTAAAGGGCAAAAGGAGATAATAACCATATATTAGACATCAAATCTGCCCACCAGGAACTAAGTCAAGACCCGATGCACCAAGGAAGAAGATAATCTACTAAACACACAGAGCCCTAGGTCACCTGAGAATCTCTGGCAATTGCTAGCTGTTTTGATCTGTGCCTAGGTAATGAGTGCCTCCAAACATGTGTATTGCTCTTATGTTCCTCATTCTCATTTACTTTAGCTTATAGATTGAATGGACCTGTTATCTTTACCAGTGACTCTGCATTTATGCCTCAACCTTGGGACTAGGCATCCATCTGAAGAAGGAACTGCTTGGGCTATAAATCACTTCCTATTTGCATATGATATCATTAAATTTGTATTCCTAGTAGAAGGCAAATATGGGCTTATGCTTTACCAGGCACCAGAACTACTAATCATATGGGTCTCTTTTCAAGCCATTCTCTAGACTTTTCTGATCGATATAATAATGTATCTAATAATACTGGATGTACTGTAGATCCTGGTTGTGCCATTATTTCTTATGAAAATTATAACTATATCCCTGTTCTCTGTTTCAGATGCTGAAGTGAAAAAGGAAAAATCATTCAACATGGTGATCATATGTTAATTGGTTAGGGTCCTCATGGAAGATTTGTTTCTAACTGTTCCATGGATAATGGTTGATGGTGTAATTATAATCAGTTGATTCTATGGCATGTTTATAATCACACTATTTTCCACTCTCAACCACAGGGTTAATGGTTTGGCATGATGTATGCCTAGCTCCCCCTAGGCCTAGGTTTTAGTTTAATAATAAACTGGGACCTAAACAATGGCATATTGGGAAAATTCCAGCAGTATTACATTGTATACAGACATGTCTGGCAATTTTACACACACCCATCCCAGTAATTATACATTTTGCTTTAATAACCCCTTTCATATGACTTGTTGTATAAATTATCCTATGTTTTAACTGTAGGTAGCCCTAACATTAGTCTTACACTGAATAGTGTTCATTGTTTTTATTGCAAATTATATATGTGCATTAATAATACTATTCCTTTCAACAAATCCCTACATTCTACTATTCTATTAAAGTCTATAATAGGCTTACGGTTACCTGTAAACCTGACCAGGCCATGGGAAGAAGGGCTTGTTGCTGGTATTATGATACAAGTCTTCGATAGGTTACTAGAAAGGACAAAATGTTTTATTGAGTGACTTATTGTTGCCATCTTAGGAATAATTGCCATTGCAACAACCTCTGCTCTGACTGGGGTAGCATTACATACACCAATACAAACTTATGACTTTGTATAAAAATGGCAACAGAATTCCTATCATTTGTGGGTAAGACAGACAAACATTGATGAAGTAGGAGAGTTACAATGGAAGGTGGAATGGTTGTGGGATCGGATCATAAACATGCAAAAACAAATGTCTTGAGATGTAACTGGAATTCCAACTTCCTTTTGTATTATCCCTGCAAAATTCATTCAACAAAATTATACATGGGAACAGATTAAATATCTTTTACAAGATTTGCAAGGCATGTTGTAGGGTGGGCCTGATAAGATCTGATTAGCTTCTGAGGGCTCTGATTTAGTGAACAGATAAAGTCATTATCTCATGACTTGGCCACTTACAAAAGCAGCCTGCATTAAAAGCAGTTCCAGCCCCCGCCCCCTTGATTTCTCTCCCTTTCTGGTCCTTCAACCTTCCACCTTGCTATGATTCAGCAAGACCTTCCTCAGATCTGGGTCTGTCAACCTTGACCTTTCCAGCCTTCAGAACTATAAGAAATGAGTTTCTTTATGAAATACCCAGCCTACAGTGTTCTTGTTATAACAGCACAAAGTCAACGAAGATCCTTGGTAATAGTAATAATGTTAAAAGCCTGTTAAACTGGCCTTGTAGTCAACAGCAGCTCATCACAGACTTAAGCAATCTCTGTCTTAACCTTAATGCTGTTTTCAGTCTTTTAATATTATGAATAATGAGAGATTAACCTAAGCACACTTCTGAGTATTACCTTGGGCTGCATTCTGGAGGTAGAGGTGAAGGCTTTGTACATTTAAAACACTTTGCCTTAGATACTGTTCTTGAGTGTGTGGAGGCAGTGCATAGATCTCCCTGTTGCAATTGGGTCGACTTCAGTAGGCTTCAGGTTTCAGGACAAACAATACGTTTGCTGACACCTGAAACATGACTAATAACTGAATGTCAGAGGCATTCATTCCTACAAAGTAAAAGAAAAATGTGAGAAACCGCAAAGCCTTTACAAAGTGCTAGAGCTAAGCCAGAGAAAGAACTGTGGCTGCTGAGGAACCAGCCCCGCTCACAGAGCTCCATGAAGAGGGTGGGGCTGGGAAGAGTTGAGCCGCCTCTGGAGCTGCATTTGCCTTAGTGCCAACTGTGATGCTGCTTCTATACTTCCAGTTACATTCCTTACTGAGCTGCAATCGAGCCTCCTAGCTGTGAAAAAAAGCATCTGCCCTTGAAATGGTCAAAGTGGTAGTCTGATGCCAATTCCCAATAAACACCTAATGGCCTATTGGTACATGATAACCAGTACCTTCTCTCTCTCTCTCTCTCTCTCTCTCTCTCTCTCTCTCTCTCTCTCTTTCTCTCTCTCTCTCTCTCTCTCTCTCTCTCTCACACACACACACACACACACACACACACTCACACACACACACACACACACACACTCACTCACTCATTCACACCATACCACTTCTTCTTAGAACCTTGCATAGTCTCCAGCCATACTGGGAAAGGAATGGTTTCGCTTGAGACAGGAATGAGGATAGCTCCAGGTAGGGAACAGTCAAGGAAATGTCACAGAAGCAAAAAGCAGGTTTACTGAACTCAACACATTGCATGACTAGGATTATCTCTGTATGGGAGGGACTTGGAATATGTTCATTCATTTATTTACTTTGCATTCAATGATTCATATGCACCGAATATCCATTTAGAAGCAGGCTGTTGGTCACAGGAAAATCTGTCAGGGGCCATGCAAGAGGAACAGCAAGCAGCTTTGGAACTCGTGGAACATGGCTCAGTGGTCGGCATAACCATACTGGGTGAGCTTTGGAGAGGCAGAGAAGGACTACATGTCCTGAGGACCTCGTGCTGTTCTTGAACAGTCCTGCTTATTGCGCTCACGGTCACCATGTCCCTCATAATCTATATCTGAGAACTCTAAGGGGGTTTCTAGCCCCTCACTGGGCAGTGTCACTGTTACTTACAATAATAATGAGTGACTCTTTTTTAAAGCATTGCTGCTGGAGCAGATTAATGATTCAACCACCACCCTTGGAAAGAATGTAGAGATGTAGATAGTTAGTGAAGTTAGGTTAAGATGTTTTTGTTAATAGCTTTGATGTAGAAAATCTTGGGAAACAATTTAAAGTTTAGAGAGGCATACTTTTGTTAGTCAAGCAAGGGACTTGATGAGGTCAAGGAACAAGAACAAAGGCAACCTGGTTATTACTAGCTGACGTGCCTTTCTTGCTAAAGATGGGTTGATGATCAAAGGTGATGATTAATTCTTTATACCTATTTCTGCCCTCAGCTTCCTCATATGATTTAATAAAATAATGTTGATGAGTGGATATGCATTCTGAGGACTTAGTGTAGAAATGACTGATTTTTTTTATATAAAAGTTTAGATTTGTGATTTTTTTAAGATTTTTTGCAAGATTACAATAATAAAATGAAATAAATAATAGAATGATTAATCCTTTCTTTGTAACCATAAGGAGCAGCCTGCTAATAATAGAACTGACTGAGAAAAATACCTTGCTTGCTTACCCTTTGTTCATCTATAACAAGTTGCTTAGACATGACTATATATGGATCCATGGGAATAATTTGTTTTTCACCTGTAATACATAAAATGTTTAATCATGTAAGGGCAATAGGGAACATGTTGTTTTTTACTTGTATTCATTGTAATCATTCACTTGAAGAAAAAATAGAATGTAACCACATTGCAATTTTTATATTGCTTGAAAGATTTTGCTGGGGAAAAAATGAAAAGAAGGAAAGATGTAGAAGGAATACATCAGGGAAGAGATAAAATGAGAACATCTGGGAAGAAGAAGAAAAACAGCAGGGCAGAAGACCAAAACAGAGAAAGAATA
Organism: Peromyscus attwateri; assembly: GCA_902168425.1. Classification (NCBI taxonomy): domain Eukaryota; kingdom Metazoa; phylum Chordata; class Mammalia; order Rodentia; family Cricetidae; genus Peromyscus; species Peromyscus attwateri. Next base: position 90,135 of record CABHPP010107892.1, read on the forward strand.
GAGTAGAACAGCCAGCAAAAGGAAAAATAAAATGAAGAATTAAGTTTTGGTCCCCAGAAAAGTCCCCATGTGTCTGTCTATCCAGTAGTTCCCTGACTCTGCACCTCCTCTTCAGTTCCTGAACTGCTGAGAGCTGGTTCTCATCAGCAGCATTCTAGGCAAGACCCTGACATGCTAGAGATGTGTGTGTGTGTGTGTGTGTGTATGTGTGTGTGTGTGTGTGTGTGTGTGTATGTGTGTGTGTGTGTGTGTGTGTGTGTGTGTGTGTGTGTGTGTGTGTTTTCCCCATTTTCAACAGCTCCAGAGAATTAAGTTTTGCTCCCTCAGAGAAAAACGTTTATTATGTGATCGGTCATGAACTCCACACCTCCCCTTCAGTTCTTGACCTGCTGAGAACTGGTTCTCTTCAGCAGCAAAATTCAAAGTTAAGTATTTCAAAGCTATGGCTCTCAAGGAGCTGGCGGCCTGAAACAGGTATCCCATCTTTTTCATCTATGTTTGAACATAGAAGTTAGACAAAAGGTAGACATGCTTATTTCCAGTGTGTGGTTTCCTACGTTCAGCTCAGGGTGGGATTGGAGGAGCAGCTTGATTAGCAGGAACAGGAGGGGCTGACTGACGTGTAGAGCCTGTTGGGAGATCCTGGAATTGTGTTTTAGAGCTACATTTAGGATATGCTTATTTCATGGTGTTTACAGCGTTAGCAGTGTGTCATGGAGCTCAGTGCTAAGAACCTAGCCTTGCCTTGTAGCTGCGTCTGAATCAGTTTGTCTTGGAAGTAAAGAGGCAAGAGAAAAAAAAAGTGATCTATTTGATGTGAGACAAAAGTTATTAATAAAACCAATACCAGATGTGTTAAGAAAGGTATCAAAATAGACTAAGACCAATTGGATTTATTCCAGGTGCTGCCTACATAAACTAAGGAAAAATGCAGGAGTTAAGAGTTGGCTGCTTCAGATAAGTGGGTAAGCCTGCCCCTCAGTTACTCTGTCGGCCTTTAAGGCACACAGTGCAGTCGCTGCTCGTATTGGAAAGGCTGACACTGCCCAATCACCAACCAAAGGATGATGCAATAGTCAAAAATGTCTGATAAGAAACAACATTGCAATTATATAAGAAGTGGATTACACGCTGCTGATTGTGCCACCAAAACCCAGATATTAAAAACAAAAAAGCAAAAGAAATCTAGTATCAGTGAAGGCTGTGAAGAAACACAGTACAAAACAGAGTTTTAAAGAATTTTTTTGTTATTTTTGAGATTATGGTAAAATTGTATCATTTCTCCCTTCCCTTTCCTCCTGCCAAACCTCTCATACATCCTTCTTTGCTCTCTTTCAAATTCATGGCCTGTTTTTTTTCATTAATTGTATACCATGCATATATGTACATGTCTATACTTATATATTCCTAAATATGATGGGGTTAGTCTGTATGTTACTCAGATATACGTTTTCAGGCTTATTTTTTGGAATTAGATAACCAATTAGTGTGTTTTTCCCTGACGAAAACTCTTTCTACACTCTCAGCATGCCTTAGCTGCTTGCAGTTCTTTGTGTAGGGTTGAGTCCTTATGATCTCTCTGCATCCACTTCAGCAAGTCTGTTAATGTCATCCTTGTTCAGCTCATGTTTAGGCATTTTATATTGGTGAGACGTTATGGATGTAGCTTCTGACATTCCTAGGAGACACAATCTCATAGCAACCCCTCTGATCCTCTGGCTCTTAAAAATCTTTCCTCCACCTCTTCCTCAGTGATCCCTGAGCCTTAGGCATTGGAGTGTTTTGTAGATGTATTCCCTGGGACTGGGCTCCACAACTTTGCTTTTTGATTGGTTGTGGTGTTCTGTGATGGTTCTCAGACTTTTGCAAGGGAAGCATCCTTGATAAGGGCTGGGGACTACACTTATATTTGTGGGTATAAGGACAAATGCTAAAGAGAACTTTTTAAAATTCAAATAAATGCTTGTATTCAAGAACCCAGGGATCACCAGCTTTCTCAAAAGATTTATAAAGTTCTATAAGCAAACTCTACTGAGAAAAATAATCAAGACTACAAAGATATACTTCAATTGATTCAAATTATTTTCTAGTGTGCCACTAAGTAGTAAATTTGAGCAAATTATTTTTCTGGCACCCAATTTCTTTGCTGTAGTTAGGAATTTTATGGAATACGATTTTTTCTTTTTTCATTCTCTAGGTCTCACACATGTATGCACATGGAGGGCTGCTTGGTACTGGTGACTTGGATACTGAAAAGTTTGACAATTCTACGTGATACTATATGCTATTAAATAATCTCACATTGTCTTCAAAAAAAGGAAATGAAACTTTGTCTTACAGCTGGATGCACCTGTAGGGTATTCAACACACAGTGGCAGAGGTGTACTTATTGGAGGTCTGAGTGATATGAAGACAAGGGTATGGTTCAAGGAAGCCCATGATAGGGCCTTTCCCAACCACCTCATAGCTCACTGGGAACCTCTGCTGTGTGTGTGGGAGTCGTTTCTACATTCCCCTGCTGTAGCTGGAGTTTTCCTGCCTGGCCCACAGTCAGAACAAATCTCTCTCACCCGCCAGTCCCACAGCTGCTCAGACCCAACCAAGTAAACACAGAGACTTATATTGCTTATCAACTGGCCATGGCAGGCTTCTTGCTAACTGTTCTTATATCTTAAACTAACCCATTTCTATACAAGCCACGTAGCTTGTGGCTTACCGGCATCTTCACATGCTGCTTGTCATGGTGGCAGCTAGCAGTGTCTCTCTGCCTCAGCCTTCCACTTCCCAGAATTCTCTTCTCTGTTAGTCCCACCTATACTTCCTCCCTGGCCACTGGCCAATCAGTGTTTTATTTATTGACCAATCAGAGCAATTTGACATACAGCAGACCATCCCACAGCACCCTGCTGTGCATGTTTTCCCTTTCACACCAACATCAGAATTAATGAAATACCAATATCATGTCTTCCTGCAGTTTGGTGGCCCATCGTCTTGTTACCAATTGCTCTGCTTTAGCTGTGGCAGAAGTAGAGATTGCTCTTTTGTGTTTACAGGTTACAGCTGAATAAAGCCTTTTATTTTCTCCTGCTAAGTTTTTAATAGGGCAGAACAATTGTTTTTTGTTATTAATTTGAAAGAAATCATCCTGAGCCGTAGTTAACACCAGTCGCAGGCATGCCAAGTCAAGTATGTTAGCCACTCATCGCTTCAATAGATAGGGAAAGGTGACTTTCAGGTCAGGCACTAACCATGAGGAAGCATTCCCATGTTTTGTATATTGGATTTACTTATTATGAAATTCGTAAATATGGAGGGCATTGTGGCAAGGAGCGTGCAAATGTTTAGGTTGCCACCACTTCACCAGGTTGCTCACAACACAACCTAGGTGTGGCCTAGTACCACAGGTCCTATCTTGCTGATTATTTATGGTAATTATGCAGGGGGTGGATGCACAGTACACACAGGAAAAATAAAATAAAGAGCAATTGTTAAGAGCAGAGGTGAGAAGTGGAGGGGGAAGCAGAGAAAAAAAGGGCAGTGAACAGAATCTCTGGCTCTTAAGCCTAATAAGCATCACACCATCAACCATGCCATGCAGTAGACATCAAGGTATTTGTAACATTAAAATGCCTAGAAATCCTGTTTAAGTTTCTGTTCCTAACTATTGCTTTTGAAATACACTCCCCTGGGTTGATGTAGATGATGACAAGATGGATAACACACACTTGCAATCCCAGTGACCAAGAGGCTGAGGCAGGAGGATCATGAGCTTCGGCAAAGGCCATATCTCAAAAACAAACTAACAAAATATATGGAAGCCTGACTCTCACCTGCAAAACTTAACTGCAGTCATCTGAGCTTGCCCATGCAGTGGGATTTTGTAAAAGCTTCCAAGTGATTCTAGTGTGTAGTCAATGTTCAAAGACAAGTGATTTCTAGGCAAGAAATCAGGCAGCTACAGGAAGGCAGAGAAGATCATCAGGGAAGGACACGGCATGAGTGTGATGGAAGATCTAAATTCCTCTGCAGAGCGCAAGGACTAATATCCACTTACATAATAGAACCCTTACAAAATGTAGTAGACGGCTACCTCCATCTTTATTACTGTTTTGGAAAGTTGTCTACTTAAAACAACAACCAAAAAAAAAAAAAAAGGTTTGGAAGAGCAATGTAGATGATGTCATAATACGGGAGAGGAAACCATGTGTGGGTGCACAATCACAGATAAAATCTGGAATGATCCACAACAGAATTCACTGTAGTCACTTCTGTTGGAGTTAGAACTGTGCAGTATTTACAACGGATACATTTACTTTAAAATGTTTGATTACAATTTTTTTCCCTCAACCTAGTAATCAAGTCTTCATGTAACAGTTGAAGGCATGGGCAGCACAAAACCTCCAACAATTTAATATTCATCACCTGTTTCAGTGGTGTTGAGGCGTAGAGCACTGAGTTGGAAGTGCGTCTATCAGAAAAGTGCATATGATCCTGCTCTTAGTGGGTCTGCCATGGGCAGGTTCACTTCCTCAGATGTGTGAACCCCAGGTTCAGGGAAACACAGAGCACAAGTTGCTCTTCTAGCTGCACAGGTGCCTGATGATAAACCCCTGACGCCTCCAGCATATACCAGCACAGAAGAGTACTTCCAATAGCTCAAGCATTTTCAAATGGAATTTGGGAACTAGTCGGAATGTAGTGCTGCCAGGAGAATATTCGTCCTAACTTGTCTTTAATACACGCTTCTATAAGTTGCCAGTATCAACAGAATCGGCAGACACTCCCATTAATCTCTCCTTTGATATGGCACCATGAAGAAAATGACAGCACATTCAGCAAAGATATTTAAAACATTGAAGCAATTATGAAATTTAAAAAAATGTCATTCAGTTTATGCAAACCCCCAGGGAATTAAAAAAAAGGGAAAAGAAAAAAAAATCTCTTATTCCTGATAATGTTGACCCTAATTTACTGCCAGGGTCTCTAAACTCTATACTCCTATGTCTCAATTTTATGCTGTTATGACCATCTCTCACATACCAGTTTACAAATGATTTGGCATTTTAAAAGAAATAGACACATTCAATTAGTTATGATTGGGATTTAGCTTATGTTTACTGAAAAATAGAACATGTTTGGAACATTTAAAGAATAATACAGGATGAAAGTGAACACTCATGTTTGAAAGTTTGGAAATGAAATCTTGCTACCAAATGAAGAGTCACTTTCCCATGAATCTCTCCAGCCTGCACCTTCCTAGACTTAATAACTATTATGGCTTTATAATAACCACTTCTTTGATTTGTATTTGTTGTGTTTTTAAAAATATCTATGAGCATCTTTTCCTGAACTTTAAATAAATCAATATGCCTAATAGTTTTGTGTTTACTTACTTATTTTTTGCTCAACTTTATGGTTATATATTGTGTTCATGCTTGTATAAACCTGAAATGTGTTTGTTTTCATTGCTAAATAATATTTTGGTGTAGAAATACTGTGTTTTTAATGTATGCTTTTATTAAGTCTTGAAGTTCATATGTGTACAATGTATTTTTACACTCTTACTGCTCCCCTTAATCCTCCCATATCCACTCCCCACATCCCCAACCCTGCTCAATTTCATATCTTTTTATTATTATTATTATTATATATAAACCCCACAGAGTCTAATTTGTGCTGCCCATATACTTACGGGTGTGGAGCCATCCAATGAAGCATAGTTGACTACTACTGGCCACACCCTTAAGAAAACTGGCTCTCCCTCCTCCAGAAACCATCAGCTGCTAACAGTTCCTCAGCTAGGAGTGGGAGCTTGTGAAAGTCTCGCCTATCCTTGCTGGCATGTTGATTGGTTTGATCTTGTGAAGGACTTGTGCAGACAACCACAGTGCTGTGCGTTCATTAAGTGTCTCCATCCTCCATATCCAGAAGACGCCGTTTTGCTCCAGTCCTCACTGACCTCTGGCTCATATAGTCTTCCTCAATGGTCTCTGAGCCTTAAGGGGACAATGTGTGATACGGAGGTCCCACTTGTGGCTGAGCATGCCACAGACACTTATTTTCTATGCTTTAACCAGTTATGAGTTTCTGAATGATACATGGGTAAAGAGATGCAAAGTTAGAGGACAGTGAAAAATGATGGTAGTGGGCCTGTGAGCTGCTGGGTCATGGATTATTGACCAGATTACAATACTATGCAAATATACTATAGAGTGGCTCATAAAACCCATCAGAAAGCAGTTGGTAATCTTGTTAACATCCATGTCATTATTGCACCCATGGGCAAATCTTGCTACACTGCATATCATGTTTTTAACTTTTAGTTTTGATTTGGGAATTTTGGAGTTTTCCTTTAGGTTTCTCTGCCTTTAGAAATCACCCATTCGTTCTTCCCACAGATTAAAGAAGATAAAAGACATGGTAGCATTACAGAGAAAGCCCATTAAACACCCTGCGAGGCCTAACACTCTGCTGAGACATTCTTGAAGCAGCAGAGCATTTACACCTCCTGGGAGACAAGCAACTGACGAGTGAGCGCACTCCCTGCATGCTTTGCTCCTGTTAAGCTGTGGCTGCCACAGCTGTGTGACAGGTGCACGGACAATTCTTTCTTTAAACAGCGGCTAGGAGCCTTCCTGCCTTTGCCCACTTCTCAGTGGGTGGTCCTGAGGCACAAACCAGCAAAGACCTCTGTCTTCACCTCTCTACTCTATAGGAATGACCCACACACACACACTGAGAGCACTGACCTCCTCCTTTCGAATTACTCACTAGGAATGACTCCTTTTCAGAATTCATGTGGCAAGAACTATTGCTGTTTTGCAATGTTGGTTAAGTTCCTTCTTTGGCAAGAGTGAGAGTAAACTGAAATCCAAGAATTTCTGCCATAATACTGAAGCTCGTCATCAAACTCTGGAAGGGAGAATCATCGCAATCTAGCACCAAAAGTATCAATCATCTTGACTAGAAGAATTAAATCCTCGATTAACATAAAATGCAAACTCGGGAACAGATTTCCACATGCATTTGTTATGTAAGGGGGATTTCAAATCAATTTATATAATGATCACAATTTCTAACCAGTAAATACCTCTAATAAACAGCTGTCTTCTCTTCCATGGTTCCCACCCTCCTTGGATCTGGCACTGGATCTGGTTAAGTAATGAAAGTAGCAACTCTGGCTACAAACAGGCGGTCAGCGGGAAAGCTCTCCAAAGGCAGGTCACAGTGTGGAATGGAGACGCAGTTAAGAATGGAGACACAGTTACTGTATATATATATTCGAGTGACATTAAACTTAGAGAGAATTAATTGCAGGTTAAATAGTCCATTCGACTGGGAAACAGAAGTAAGTGGCTAAACTGTTATTTCTGCAATGTTTCCATCTTCTACTATGATCATATTTCCTATATCTGTAAAAAGAAGGTATTTCATAAGATTAGTAGTGTAAATGGAAATTTAAATTCAAAAGCCAAGTTTTGTTGGTATAGTGATATAGGATGAAAACAAAACAAAACAAAAAACCAGTCATTTCCCCACCTCTGCAGAGTCTACAGGAGGCTCAGAAGTGGTCGAGATTTCACACTTAACATACCATGATGGCTGAGGAAGCTGCTGCTGCTGCTGCTGCTGCTGCTTCCTGTGTGTAATGGAAGGTAAGGTCAATCTTCAAGGGACCCCAAGGATTGCATCCTCACCCACAATGGCCAGCATGAAGAATTCACCAAGTTGCCAAAACCTGACACAACTGCCAGGCCCATCCACTCTCCTTAGGTTGGATCTGACAGTGTGAAGTCTGTTGTCAAATCGGTGGAGGCCCATTTCCTTGAGGACCACCACAAACTGATCGGACTGCAAGGCTGATGATGATAGGGGGAACGTGGAACCCTCTGTAAAACAGAGGGGCAGGGGAAACCCGATTGATGATCTGTTGAAACAAATACCCTCTTTCACCCTCCAAAAAACTAGGGGAGAAATTAAAGCATATAAAATAAACACTTTGAATTTCTAGTAAAATAGTCTTAAATGTTTTACATTTAGGTATCTGACACATCTTCCAATCTGAGCCTCAATTTCAATGAGATATATGAGGACTGTTTTCACTGAGCTAGTCAGTTTCTCATGCAGAGGGCAGGTAGAACCCCTCAGTCTTGATTCACTAGGCCCGGAGATGTTCTGAACAGGAAATAGTGTCAGCAGAAGAGAATGATACTGATGTGGTGCCCCTGCCTGCGTGTGTTTGCTTGTGAACCTGGATGCCTAGCTAGAAAACTATCCTCCTTTTTAATGGTCACATTTGGAGAGCATTAAATGAGAACCAGTGCGACGTGCCACAGAACACTGTTTCAACTTGATCATTTTTTTTTCTCACCTCAATATTGTTAATGACCAGGGAAAATGATTGTGGTATATTCAAAACTTGATTTTACCACAAAGAAAGAAAGGTCTCAGGAATTCTACATATTTGTTAATAAATATGTATTTATGTACATACTATAAACTGACATTCCTATGTTAGAGTGAGTTATTCAGAATGTCCTAATGATCATAGACTGTGTTAGTTTGAGATTAAACTCCCTTTTATGTCAAGACCACAGCTAAACAAGTTACAGTGTCTGAGTTTGTCTATTATAAAATATTCATCAATGTGAGGTTCAAGGCAGAGGCAACATATAATAGCAGATATCACTAGTGTATTTTTTTAAATTTTCTCTTAAAAATACATATTAAAAGTAGCTGAGTTTATTCCAGAAGAGTAAATATTTTGAATTATTGAAAACCAATTCAGAATATCAAGAAAAAAAGCTTATAAATCTAGTAAGCATATCTTCATAATTAACATAACTAAAGTTTGTCCTGTTTTAAAGTTTGTCTGACTTGTGTATTTCACATGTATAAGTGTTTGTGTGCCCACACATCTGTGATAGTGATGATCTATCTGTTGTGTACACTTGGTAGTTGAAAAATTTTATTGAAATCTGTTCTCTTTCACTCTGAGTAGAAACTTTCGACTATTGAAATATTTAACTCACAGTTTTGGAGACTAACTCATAAGGGACTGTCCATGTGGCCTTTGAGAGGAAACAATGGTAAATCTAAATCAAAAACCTTTTTTGGATTAGTTACTCTCCTCCTAGAGGTAGTCAGTCAACATAAGCAGCTTAAAAGGATAAATATTTGTATTGGTTGTGGTAGCAAAGGGTTCCATTCCATCTGAGAAGGGCATGAAGGAACAGAACGTGCATCATGGCAGCCAGAAAGACAAGAAAAGCATAGAGGGTGAAACTGAGGCAGAACACCCACTGATGACCTGTTCCCTCCAATGAGGTACCACTTCCTGTCTTTCAAACCTCCCAAATGCCATCATATGAATACATGAAGGGATAAATCCACTCTCTAGATCAGGGTCCTTGTGATCTGTCACTGAAGACACCATCACAGACACACTAAGAGTGGGCTTTATTAATTCCCCTGGTGTTTCTTAAGCTAACCAAGATGACAGTAAAAATTTTAACAAAATAAATAAGAATTAGCTAAAGAGCACATTGTCTCTCCGTCTCCAAGAGGAAACAAACAGTAAATCGTGTGTTACAGAATATGGAGGGACTGGCAATGTGGCCCATTGAGTAGAGATGCTTGCTGCCAAGCCTAACCAACTGAATTTGGTTCCCAGAACTCATGTGGTGGCAGAAGAGAATTGAGCTAAATTAAATTGAGTAAATGTCACTTAATTTATTCCTGCGCAACCCACATCATAAATATTTAGTGACTAAGCCATGTGGACAAAGCACCATCACTAGAGAAAAGCTAATAGTACATGTGGTTGTCAATCAGGTTGACTTGCCCTTTTTAAGTACCATTTTCTGTTGTTAAGGTCTGCGGAGGACTGTCTGTGAATGAGTGTGCAGGTGCATCATATCACAGCCCAGGAAGGTGCTCCTATCTCTGGCAGATTCTCTTTAAGGTACTACTGAAATCCAAAGAAGAGGAAGTCAGTCAATGGAAATCGTTCATTATGTAGCACAAAGAGAGAGCTGGTAAGCTAGCTTGCTGGTCTCTGAACCCAGATTCATCCGTGATTTGCTCTATGATAAAATGCGTAGCCTTCAGGACAGCGGTGTAAATGAAGAAAACTTTATGGTCAGGAATGACAGCAGGTTAAAGTCATCTTAAGGAATGCAGAACTTCTGGCTATGTGGTTGAGACAATAATGTACACAGTTAAGGGGCTGGGACTTTTAGATAAGGAGAGAAAGCAATAGGTTGGGAAACTCTTACCATAAAAATAGCCTAGAAGTAATCTTGAAAAAAAGCAACCAGCATTAGATTCTGCCTTTAAAATGTGAAGATCTCTGGTGCTGGAGAGATGGCTCAGAGGTTAAGAGTACTGGCTGCTCTTCCAGAGATCCTGAGTCCTGAGTTCAATTTCCAGCAACCACCTGGTGGCTCACAACCATCTAGAGTGGGACCTGATAACTTCTTCTGGCATAAAGGCATGCATGAAGATAGAGCACTCATACATAAATAAATAAATAAATAAATAAATAAATAAATAAATAAATGAATAAATGAATAAATAAATAAATAAATAAATAAATAAATCTTAAAAAAATAAAATAAAATGTGAAGATCTCTAGGGACCTGAAGAATAAGAAAGTGAGAATGATTTGATGGGACAGTTCATGGATATTTTCTTCATTTATACACTGAGTTTTGATGTTATGTCAAGGAGGTGACTTGAAAAGGAGGTAACTTTGTGGCAATGCACAAAGGAATCAACCCATTTCCTGGAAGTTTCCTTTATCCAGTGAGATTTTTGCTTGTGTCTTGGCTAGAAAGGCTAGCTGTTTCCAAGAGAATGCCATTCCAGGGAAAATACAGTGATAACAATCTGAAGAAATAACTTCGTCTGTGGAACAATATGATCTTCGCACCACTGGAAAAAAGCCAGTTGTTACTTCACAAGGAATTAGTCATGTATGATTGAAAACTACGAAGGTGTTTGTTAGGGTCCACACAGTCTTGTCTGGACTTCGAATTGTGCATTTTTAGCAGCACCACCGAAGGAGGCAGATCATACAAGATCAGCTGCTGGATGTGGTGGTCTCCTAAAAGCCATATTGCCCAGTGTCCAGTCAAGGATGGAGGCTTTCAGTTACTTCAAGAACTGGGGAAACACCTCGAGTATGCCCCATCCATGGCTATCTAGGCCAGTAGACCTGTTCCCGGGACAGTGTTACTCATGGTTTGGAGAGAATGGGTCAAGTTACTGAGTTCCAAGCTAGTCATAGGGTCCACCAGCCTGGGCAGAACCCCCACAACAACCACTTTACTGCTGTGCTTTTTGCAACTTTTGGTGAGGTAGGACAAGGCCCAATGGGTGTCAGAAAGGAGGATGTCACAAGAAATGGGAGGGGGTAGGAAGCATCTGCCTTTCTGCTGTCTTTCAAGGTTCTAGGTTCTTATTTTGGCACCAGTTGGACAAGGTCCATGGGATGTTCTGAAGAAATGTGATTGATATGGTTGATGACACAAAGGCCAGCAGGTGTAACGAGTCTATGTCCCACCAGCCAGCTCCCAAATAATGACATGTAGACTTATTACTAATTATGAAAGCTTGGCCTTTAGTTTAGGCTTGTTTTAAACTAGCTCTTATAACTTAAATTAATCCTTATTTTTATTAATCTACATTCTACCACATGGCTATTACCTCTATCCCATTCTATGTGTCCTACTTGTTCTGTGTCTGGCTAGTCTCTCTTTTCTCCTTCCCAGAGTTCCCTCTGTCCCCGGAAGTCCCATCTAACCTCTTCCTGCCTAGCTATTGACCATTTAGCTCTTTGTTAAATCAATCAGAAGGTGCCTTCATCTTCACAGTGTAATCAAATATTCTGTAACACGCAGATAAGAAATAAGACAGCTTGAGATGATGATAACTGAATTCTGGGCAGTCTGGGTATATTAATGAAGGCCCACAAAGAATCTCAATCAGAGGCAGGATGGTAGCCTCTTTTAAGACCGCATGAGTCTTCTCTGAAGTTTCTGAAGCAATATTGGTCAGAACCAAGGTTTTCTGGAATAAGTGGGAGTGAAGTGAGGACTCAGGAATTCAACTAGCCTGGGAATGAGCTCTGTTCAACAATTTATGAAAGAAGAGGGTGTCTTTCTCCTGGATGTATTTTCCTGGCAGCCTGAGCAGCCTGGAAACACAGGACTGGGTGTGAGCTATTCATACCTTTGATTATTTCTTCCAGAATGAGGCCTATATCTTTGGCTGGTACTTGTGAAGTCACATCAGTGGAGAATGAGGTGATATCCCTTCTCTTTAAGGCCTGCTTATCTTTCTTGGCCTTCTTGGGAGCTTCAGCCTGGTGGCCATCATCTGCTGTCACCTCACAGATGCATCTTTGCCTGGGTACATTTTCTCAACCTTTCTTCTGGAGTGCTTTCTTCAGTGGGGGCATCACTAATGAGATCCCCGTACTCCTGTAAATAAAGCCTCAACCATCCTCCTGTAATGAACTCGGTGGATTATTGACAAGAACAAAGTCACAGATGTGGAGGGGAGACCAGTTGAAAAGCAGAAGGGAATTTGTGGGATTAGAGCAAAAGAGGGTATTGGAGACAAACAATCAGATCACAGTAAATTCTATACATGTATTAAAAGTAAGAAAGCCCATTTTAGTATAATTAATATATGCTAATAAAAACATTAAATACTTTTTAAAACAAGAGAATGTAATCTGATAGCATAAAATGTCTTGTCCAACTCCCAACTAAATTTTTCTGAATTTCCTGGGAACAAGATGAAAACAGGTCACCAATATTTTCTCAAGCAAAGGTAGCACTAAGGTGGATTGAGTTACTGGACAAGCTACTTTGGCAGAACCAGAGGAGAAGACCTTTCCTTGGCTCAGTATGTTCAGATGATGTAATGTTTTAATAGGCTCCACCTTTTCTGGTAGGATCACTTTATCTGTTGAGTTCTGGGATGACAGCTTGGGATACAAAAAAAAAAAAAAAAAAAAAAAAAAACCAAAAAAAAAACAAAGAAAAGCTGTGTGTGAGAATCTATTAGTTATAGATTAGTACAAGGAATTTGGGGGAAAAGTCCACGTTTTAACATCACAGCACATTAAGAATGAAAAATGTATCCCCTACCAGTGGCATTAATGTGGTTGGGTCTGTGCTGTGTAAAGCATACAGCCATGCATATAAAGCTTTGCCTGAACAAGAATTCACAATCAACAAAGGGATGGTCCTAATGATCTCGCAGCTTTTATTAGCACTGTGCAATCACACGATGAGTCTCTAAGGAAACATGGAAACTTCTTCCACCTAATGTGGACATGCTGCATTTAATCATGTCTGAAGAATCAGCAAGTGAATCATCTATGTTCAGGAAGGAAATCACTTTGATACAAAGTAGACTGCTGGAATGGTTCCTGAATATGCAAATAGGGCATGGAGGATAAACAAAAGTAAAGGAATTTCACATTTCTCTAGCACTCCACCTCTCCTGGGCCATTTCTCTCTTTACTTGCTTTATTTTTAAAGCCAATTGTATTCAAGAATAACAGATCACAGAAGTGAAATGTCTTTGCTTGGTATTTGCTCCAAACATCACTTTGTTTTCACTTTGAAATTGCAAGCCAACCTTCCTCCCTTTTAAAAATTTGAGCATTTAATTTTCAGTTTAGAAATATAGATGGGATCAGTGTTTATGGTTCACGGGCCAAATACACTATTTCTTCCTTAAGAACACTCACCCCTATACAAAAATTCATATAAAATGAGGAATATTTTTGAAATATGAGGAATTTTTTTAGATTTCTATCTTTAGGTCGTAAAGAAAGTAGATTCAATAAACATGATCTAAACTTTATGCTGACTATGTGGTATAAAGCTTATGATGGTTATAGCTTATAATTAATTATAGAAATATAATTACAATAGTAATACTGATGAAGCCAATAATCTCTAATTTCTATAGTGCCATGAATCACTAAGTAAGTGCTTTAGGTGAAGTACCCTATCTAACTATCCCATTTTCCTTTGGGAGTACAGTATACAGACTATATTATTCCCATTCTATACATGAAGAAACCAAATATTTCTTAAAAAAAAAAAAAAAAAAAAAAAAAAAACAAAAAACTTCTCTAAGGTCCTATTTGTCCTGAATGGCAAAACTGGGTCCAAACTTTGATCTAACAATTCTAGAATGTTCTACTCATAATCAGTACTCAAAAAGCTCTGGGAGCATAGCCAAGAAGCAAAGGGAGCTAGACATTTCACCAAGCATCAGTGCAGTTCAATGTGACTCTAGGGATCTTGCTCTATTGATGCCCTACAAGACACTGAACATGACGTAGAGGGAGTCTAGGAACTCCAGGCCTTCAGACAGAGTGAGCAGGGAATAAATTCCTTCCTGTTATTTTGTTTTCTAACTCAGTTATGGTTAGTGCTCCAAGTGGAATGCTGGGAATTCAACAAGGGAGGCCCATGGTCTCTGTCTCTGTCATGTAGATGCTAGCACTTCCTGGATAATTCATAAAGTTTACACTTCCAAGACTAAAAATGCCATGGGGAAGAGAAAATCCTGCCCCATTTTTTTGAAAGTGTCTTTTAATAAAAATTTACTTATGAGCATAATTTTTAATTACAGGCAAATTTTTGGGGTTTTGGTTTGTTTGTTCGTTTGTTTTGTTTTGCTTTTCCAGGTAGAGTTTCAGTGTGTGTTCCTGGCTGTCCTGGAACTCACTTTGTAGATCAGACTGGCCTCAGACTCACAGAGATCCACCTGCCTCTGCCTCCCAAGTGCTGAGATTAAAAGTGTGTGTCACCACCATCTGGCAATTACGTGCAAATTTCAAATCAAGATACATTATTCTTCTTTAGACCCTTTAACCATTTAAAAATGTAAAAATATCAACTGTGAGCCACACAAAAATAAGCAAAGAGCCTCCAGAGTTATACATATGTTTTTCCCTGTATATATTGTATATGTATACATGTACTTTTTGGGTTGAAAATAGATATTTATATAAAACTAAAGGTGAATGATCTCAAATTACAAGTTTAAAAATTTATAAAAGATATTATGAAAAGGAATATGTTATAAATTAGCTATTACTTGCATGATGCTATCTATGATAGTATACATTTTTCCGTTTTTGGCTGAATCCCTTTTTTATTAAGTTAGTTCTTTGACAGTGTCATGCATGTGTATAAGTCATTCTGGTTACTCTTTCCCACTACCCTCTCTTATCTCCTTCCCTCCACTGTCAACCCCCTTCCTCCATTCCCATCCTTGAACCAGATTCGTGACTTTTGCTTACCTTTGGCACCTGATAGAAGTCAACCATGGGTAGACAACTAAAGTCAATGACTCTCCATTTCCCTGAATACACCCATAGGAAATAGCTCAGCAGTGAAGGCTCCCTCCAGATCTAGGGCAATCTGTAGTTGTTGAAAGCTCACAATTGCAACGACTATGCTTTGCTCAGAGAATGGAATTTTGCAGACTTTCCCTCTATCTTCTGTCTTTCCTTGCCCCCTTTCCACGATGCTCCCTGAACCTTGGAGGCAATTGAATAAATGTATTACATAGAGTTGAGCATTCAGCTGTTACTTATTCCCAGCACCTTGTGCAGTCATTAGTCTTTCTATTCATCACTTCACTAGATAGAGAAGTTTCCCTGATTAAAGCTCAGAGTGGTAATTGTTTGAAGGAATAAATGCATATATTTGCTGTGGATTGTGCTCATTGTTAATAAAAAAAAAATGATTGGCCATTGGCAGGGCAAGAAGAGACTGGGTGAGACAGCCTGATGCAGAGAGAATAATGGGTGTGAATCATCATAGTTCATAGGGTTCACTCTTGATTAAGACTGTTGATGTCTTTGCTCCCCTTCAGGATCTGTGAAACCAAGCTGGACTGGAGAAGCCTTCCATCTGAGTTCCAGCTGGCTTTCTCTATGTTATGCCACCAAGGAATGAAGTGCCTTCATCAACAGGATCTCACCTTCTAGTTCTGGGGGCGACCAAGAGGAATGACAAAAGACTGCATTGTTCTGAGGACCTGTAGAACCAGAAACCCGTGAGGAGTTATTGCACACTTGATGCCAGAGGAGTTTGTATTTAACAGCCATAAGTTTGAGGAGAAACTTAGTTTTTCCAGCTAGTAGGATATTATTCCTCTTTTTCCAATTTTGTTGCAAGATTGTGAATTTCTGTGTAGCCTTTTAATATTCCCTTCATTTTGGTTAACACGTTTTGCTCCTCAACCCCGTTTCTCCTATCCCTCCACCCTCTTCCTACAATGGTATCCCCTCTCTACTTTCATATTTCCTATGATATAGCATACACCCTTCCTAAGTCACTTGCCCTCCCAGTGACATCTTTCTATATTTCTGGCCTCTTATAAGAACCACAAATTGGGCCGGGCAGCAGTGGCGCACGCCTTTAATCCCAGAACTCGGAAAGCAGAGCCAGGCGGATCTCTGTGAGTTCGAGGCCAGCTGGGTCTACAGAGTGAGATCCAAACAGGCACCAAAGCTACACAGAGAAACCCTGTCTCTCGAAAAAAACAAAAAAACAAAACAAAACAAAAAACTACAAATTGAACATATAAATTTAGAGATTCAAAGTTCAGACTCGCATATGGGGGAGAACATGTAGCGTTTGTTTTTCTGTGCCTGTGTTAATTCATCCGGTACCAATTTTTTTCTAGTTTCATCTATTTGCCTGAAATTTTTATTTTTATTTATAGCTGAATAGAGTCCCATCATTTGTATGTACTTTATTGTCATGATCTAATCATCTGGGCTTTTGTGACTATTGTGACTAGAGTAGCAAGGAGCATGGGTGAGCAAGTGTCTTGATAATAGGCTATAGAGTCCTTTGAGTGTGTGCCCAGGAGAAGTAGCTGGGAAATGTAACGCTTCTGTTCCTGTCTTTTTGAGAAACTCTCAAACTGATTTCCATAGCAGGTGCACTAGTGTGTGCTCTCACCAACTGTGAACATGGGTTCCTCGAACTCACCAGTGTCCGTCATTTGATGTGTGTGTGTTCTTTTTCAGTATTGAAAATGATTTTTACATTTAAACATATTTTGATCACATTTCCCCCTCCCCAAGTCACTCTAGATCCCCTCCCCCTCCCTACCAACTTTACGTTCTTTCTCAAAAAACAAACAAAAACCCATCACAGCAACACAGCCCCTCAAAACCAAGAAAACAAAATAAAACCACACCCCAAAACAAACAAACAAAAATCAAAATCCCCACCAAACTGTACCAAGTGGAAGCACTCACAAAGAACTGTGAAGTCCGTGGTACATTGGTCAGCTACTCCGGAGCATGAGGCCTGTCCTGAAATGGTTGATACACCCAGTATCACTCTATTAGAGAAAACGGATTTTCTTTCCCTCTCCCAGCAGGTATCAGTGACAGTTCAGTTGTTAACCTTTACCCTAGTGGCTAGGTTCGTTCATTCATTCATTCATTCATACATTCATTCATTCATTCATTGACTTAGGGTAAAACCAAACAATACCTGCCTAAAAAAAGAAAAAAATGTATTGATAAAACGACTCCTAATGATAATTTACTATACCCTTCGATCAGTCCCTTATTCAGCTATCATCAGAGAAACTTCCTCTTGGAGCAGAGGAGGGCAAATATTGAGAGCCACATCCAAACATTACACACAGAGTGAAAAACCCTGGAACACTCAGCCCTAATGGGATGTCTCCATCAAAAATTCTTCCCCTCAGAGTTCAGGGATCCCTACCAAAAAAAAAAAAAGACAGAAAGAGTGTAAGAGCCAGAGGGATGTAGAACAACAAGGAAACTAGGTACTTTAAATCAACATGAGCAAAACTCATATGAACTCACAGAGACTACAGCAGTATGCATCAGGCCTGCATGGGTCTGCACCAGGTCCTCTGCTTATATATTATGCTTCCTATTTAGTGTTTTTATGGGATTCCTGAGTGTGTGAACGAGTGGGTCTCAGATTCTTGTGCCTGCTCTTGGGCTCTTTTCCTTCTGTTGGTATGTTTTGTCTAACTTCAATCTGTTAGTTTTTATTTTATCTTATACTTTATTTTGTTCTGTTTTACAAAGATGAGGGAATGTCGTTTGATTTCCTGGTGATAGATACTATGACCTGGATGAGATGTTTTAATTTTCATTTTCCATTGGCTAATGGTGGTATAAACTGTTTTAAATGCTTTTATCACCCATTTCCATTTCTTCTTTTGATCATTTGCCATTCAGATTTATAGTTCACTTTGGGTTGGCATGTTGATTTCCTCCATGTTTTGTGTTTTGACTTCTTTGTGTGTTCTAGACAATAATCCTCTTTTGGATGGACAGCTTGTGAAGATATTCTCCCATTCAATAGGCTGTCTCTTTTCTTGGTTATTTTCTTTGCTATATGGAAGCCTTATAATTTCACGAAGTCTCACTTATCAATTGTTGGTCTTATTTTCTGACTATGCCCTATTTAGAAAATCTTTACCTATGATATATGCTGTAGCATATTACCTACCTTCTCTTCTAGCAGTTTCAGAATTTCAGGCTTTATAACAAGGCCTTTGATTGAGTTGAAGTTAGTTTTCGGATAGATGAAGATGTAAGGCTCAGATATTCTTCTGCGTGTAGACATCCGGTTTCTCTAACACCATTTAATGAAGATGCTCTTCCCTACAGTATACATTTTTGGCATCTTTGCAAAATCAGGTGGCTGTCATTGCATAAACCTAAGTCAGGATATTCTATTCTATTTTATTGTAGTATGTGTCTATTTCTGTCAGTGCTATGTTCTTTTAATAACAATAGTTCTACAGCATAACTTGAGATCAGTTACGGTGATGCCTCCAGAATTACTTTTCTTTTTCTCAAATTGCTTTAGCAAACTGGACTTTTTTAATATATATTTCCATAGGGATTTTAAGAGGTTTTTTTTTTATTTCTGTAAAGAATAACATGGGGATTTTGCTTGGGATTACATTGAATCTATAAATGGCTTTTGGTAGTATGGTCATTTTCACAATATTAATTCTAACAGTCTATGATCACAAGAAGTCTTTCCATCTTCAAGTGTCTTCCTCTGTCTCCTTCAAAGTCTTAAAGTTTTCATTAAACAGATCATTTGCCTCATTGGTTAGGTTTACTCTGGGGTATTTTTTGTTTTTTGATAGCTACTGTGCATAGCCATCCCCTTTTTTCTCGATGTATCTATCAATAGTACATAGAAAGGCTACTGATCTTTGTTTGTTAGTTTTGAGTTATGCCACTTTGCTAAAAGTGTTGATCTGTTCTAGAAGTTTTCTTGTGGAGTCATTAGGGTCTCTCATGTAAAACCTCATAGACTCGGCAAACAGGGATACATTCATGTATTTTTTTTTCATGTTTGTATTCCTTTCATTTACTTCTCTTGTCTTACTGCTTTATCTAAGACTTCAAGCACTATATTGAATAAAGGTGGAGGGAGTGGACAGCTCTGTCTTGTTCCTGAATTTAACTGAATCACTTAATTTTTTCCTCATTTAGCACTATATTGACTTTGAGTTTATCACAAATAGCCTTTAAGCATTGAATTGTGTCTTCCTCCACCTTGTACTCGCTAGGACTTTTACCATGGAGGGATGTTGGATTTTACAAACCTTTGAGATAGTCATTTAATTTTAGCTCTTTCTGATTTTTTTAAAATACAGGCACTTGGAGCTAAAGATTTCCATCTCGGATAGTTTTCATTATATCCTAGAGGTTTTAGTA
Source organism: Peromyscus attwateri (assembly GCA_902168425.1). Lineage (NCBI taxonomy): Eukaryota > Metazoa > Chordata > Mammalia > Rodentia > Cricetidae > Peromyscus > Peromyscus attwateri. The sequence continues at coordinate 109,918 of CABHPP010107892.1, forward strand.
TGCTGTATTTTCATTTCAAAAAATTTCTAAATTTTCTTCTTTATTTCTTCAGTGACCTTGTTCAAGAGTGTGTTGTTTAGTATCTATGAGTTTGTGTATTTGTAGTGTTTTCTTTTGCTGTTGATTTCAAGATTTTTCTGTTGTAGTCAGACAGAATACATGGAGTTATTTCAGTTTTCCTAAATGTGTTGAGATTTTCTTTGTGTCTCAATATATGGTCTGTTTTAAAGGAACTTCCACAGGTTGCTGAGAAGAATGTACATTGCGTATACTGGCTTTGGGTTTATCACAAATAGCCTTTATACATTGAATTGTGTCCTCCTCCAACCTTTTATTTACTCTGTAGGACTTTTACCATGGAGGGATGTTGGATTTTACATACCCTTAAGGTAATCATTTAATTATTTTAGTTCTTTCTGATTTTTTAAAATACAGGCACCTTTGAAGGTGAAGTGTGTTTCTTGTAGTCAATGAAAACATAGATTCTGTTTTCTCATCCAATAAACCCATCTATATCTTTTAATAGGAGAATCTAGGCCATTTATATTCAGTGTTATTATTGAAAGATGAGCATTAATTGCTGTCATTTTGTTGATTTTGTGGTGCTTGTTACCTCATTCCTACTTTGCAGACACTATCACAGCATCATTTTCCTATTGTAGCTTCAGAAAAGGTGTACTTCCCTTTTCTTCAATCTGAAGTATGCCTTCTAGTGTTCGCTATAGAGTTCATCAAGTGGTCATAAATTCCTTCAGCCTGTTATTACTGTGAAGATTTTTCCTTCTTTCTAAATTTTAAAAATAAAGTTTAGAGTTATGTATGTATGTGTATGAGTGTTTTGCCTGCAAGTATATATACACACTATGTATATGCCTGGTTCTCTTGAAGGTCATAAAAAGACATAGATCTCCTGGAACTAGAGTTACAGGTGATTTCTAGACACCATGTGGCTGTTTAGAGTTGAACCCAGGTCCTCTGTAAGAGCAAGTCATTGTTTGAAGATAACTTCCTGGTAATTACTGTTTGCTTGAGGAAGCCTAGGGAAAGAAATCCTATTTAAACCCTTGCTGACAAAGTTCACTCAAGTAGCAGTGAATATTTGGGCTCAATGTAATTTGCTTTTTAAAAATATGTCTACAAAGATAAGAAATAAACTAACTCTTCTTTTTTGCACACAAATGATTCCAGAATTAAAAAAAAGAATACATATTCTTTGAAATTCAATGAATAATGAGTCACAGTTATAAGGCTCATTTTTCTTAAATAACTATCAGAACATAAACAGTCAATACATATGCTTTTTCTTCTGATAATTGAGCTATGATCTGAATTATTAAGCCCAATTTGTCTTTTGAGATTACTGCTACAAATAATTAAAACAATTTTTTAGATTTATTTATTTTATTTTATGTGTGTGAAGGTTTTGCCTACATGTATGTGTGTGCACTGCACCAAGTGCATGCCTGGTGCCCTCAGAAGTCAGAATGTCCCCTAGACCTGGAGTTATCCATGTTTGTGAGCCATCATGTGGGAGCTGGGATTCAAACCTGGATTCTTTGCAAAAGCATCAAGTGCTCTTAACTGCTGAGCCATCTTTCCAACCCCAGGAAAGTTATTTGAACTTAATTTTCAAGTTTTTTCCATTTCATTTAAAACATTCACTATCGCCCAAACTTCAGCCCTTAAGATGGATTAAATTAGAGAGTAAAGTTGAAGTCACTGAGACAAGTCTTATAATTACAATAATATAAAGCAACCAATGTTAGAGGAGCACAGTGGCTTACCCTTGTGGTTCCAACACTCATGAGGAGGAGGCAAGAGGATTGGTGTCAGTTTTAGGCCAGGTCCCAGAAGAAAACCCACCCACAAATCCATGTTTTTAAAGTAAAAACAGACATTTTGACACGGGGTTCTGGACAGGAGATCAGTAAAGATAAGAGGAGTATGTTGCAATGAAAACTTGCAGGTTAACATGCCTGAAAGCCTGGGCAGCTAAGCTTCCAACTGAGGGTGGAATTAAGGACTTACTCATCACGGTGGAGAAACTACTGCTTGTCCGGGCTGGACTGATGAAAATAGAAGGCATCATAGTAGAAGAAAAGAGAAGAGAAGAATGGAGCCATTATGGTGGCGAAAGGGAAGGTTCTGTGTACTTTAGATTAAATAAATAATGTGATTATATCACATTTACCAAAAGGATTAAGAACCAGAGCATTCAGCAAAAAGCAAAACATACAATTATTTTAATTACATTTAAGATGAGCAGAAATAAATACTAACATTGCTCTTCCTTTTAATTTCATTATTAAGACTCATAAAATAAATAATTAGAGGCGTTCTTGTATGCATCATTCGACTCTCCTCCATAGTCTTTGCTTTAGAAAACTACCCTTTCAGTTTTGAATCTTCCCATAGTCTCTTTGGTAAGAAGAATGTCAAAAAAAAATAAATAACATCACTAGCATGTCTTCATCTGTTTTTGCAGATGTGGCTGGGCAATTGATAATGAATAGAAATTTATTTTTCACACCGATGGAGGAAGGGAAGTATAAGACTAAGACATCCCTTCTGGTCTAAAACTTCTTGTTGTAGCATAACATGATGAAGACCTCACATGTCAGAAGGGCCAAGAAAGGGGAGAGAAAGGGGGACTCTCAAATGCACAGCAAGAAATAAGTCCACCCTTTTGGAATGAACCTGTCCCTGCAATGAAAACATGAAGCCACTCATGAGGGCAGAACCATTGGCCTTAACACCTAACAAAGGCTCCTTCTCCTAAAGTTGTCACAATGACAGTCTAATTTCAGCATGGATTTTGGAAGGGACACAAATGAAATCCATGAGAAGGTACATTGTGTTCATCAACTCGAAGTATTTTCTTGATAGGATTGGGCAATATATGTAAAGTCATCACAGCTTGTGGAACTGTTCATGTATCTTCCATAATAATTGGAAACAGAACCAGGGATATGCGTCAAGGCAGCCAAGAGTCTACAGCAAAAGAGACCAATAGGAGAATTTCCATTGTATTTTGAAGAACTTGCTCACACTATTCTAGGGACTGATGAACCTTGTCTGTAGGGTAAACCTCAAAGGAATAAAGTCACGCAAAATTTCTGTTTTTGAAAGAAAATTTATTTTTATTTATTTGTTTGTTTATATTTTTGCAGAGAAACCCTGTGTTTTGATGGTAAGACTCCAACAAGTTAGAGAAGGCCTATACACAATACCAAGGGGCTTTTACTCTAAGTCAAGTGATTTGTAAATGCTAAATTTACAAAATAATGTCCAGATTTTGTTGTTTTTGGTCTTTTTCATGTGCATAAAACAACAGCTCACTGGGCGGTGGTGGCACACATCTTTAATCCCAGCACTCAGGAGGCAGAGGCAGGCAGATCTCTGTGAGTTTGAGGCCAGCCTGGTCTCCAAAGCAAGTTCCAGGAAAGGTGCAAAGCTACACAGAGAAACCCTGTCTTGAAAAACAAAACAAAACAAAACAAAACAAAACAAAAAAACAAAACAAAACAAAACAAAAAAAAAAAAAAACCAAACCAGCAGCTCTGCAAACTTAAGCAATCCAGGAAGCCCCTCATCTAAGGAGCTGAGTTAGTTATGAGGTCATCAACTCCATTTTACTGTCTTTCTCTTGAATATTTGTGGGAGGTGCCCCAGCCAGCGGGGTCTTCAACTGGGACCTGAGGAGAAGGCCAGCAAATGAGAGGGACAAGAGACACAAAGAATGAAAGCAAGACAGGACGTCTGATCAAGCTCCAAAATTTTATTTTCCTCTTAAGGCATACATAGGCAGGGGCAAAGGGGGGTGCAAGCAGGGAGGGGACTTTGTTAATCATGGTTGTTCAGCCAGCAGGGAATGTTGCTATGAGGATTATCTATTCTTGCCTAACTGCCTAACTGCAGCTTGGTCACCTGATTTCTGAGAAGAGGTTCTGGTGCTATGGAGACTTAAGCAAGGCCTAGATCTCGGAAAAGAGGAGAGAAGCCCAAATATGGCGGCATGTGTGTCAAGGGTCACTTAGGCTTATGGCTCCAGTCAGGGAGGGAGGGCTCTTACTATTTAACAAGATAATTATTTTAACTGCAATCAACTTGCTTTCAATGTTTTATGATTATTTATCAAGAATCCATTTTTTTTTCTTGATTTGAAAGATCATTCTCTTGGCCTGGCATTTGTTCACTTCATCTAAGCTGTATGATCCAACAGAGTTTAGAGATTTACTTGTCACATGAAGACATACTCTGACACAACGGTTTCCTCAATTATTCTATCAAGAGGGCAAATTCAGAGGTCAAGAACGTGGTTGGCATGGACAAAATTAAGATACTCAAATTATGGTGTATTGAGTCATACAGTGTGGAGCCAGGAAAAAAAAAAAAAGAAAGGGAGCAGTTTAGCACAGTTCAACCATGTTATAGGAAGAGTACCATGTTACCTGAATCCCTTCTGCAAAGAGCGCACGCCTCTCCCCTACTTTGATGCATTGGGGTTCTTGGCTCTTTATATGACTTTGAACATCCGAGTTGGGCTGGTGAGGGGACTCAGTGGGTAAAAGCTCTTGCTGCCAAGTGGGACAACCCAAGTTCAATGACATGAGAACTGACTGCTGCAAGTTGTCCTCTGACTTCCACATGTGTGCTATGGTGTTCACATGTGTGAACCCCCACCCCTACCCAAATTAAATGTGTGAGTGTGTGTGTGAGTGTGTGTGTGTGTGTAAGAGAGAGAGAGAGAGAGAGAGAGTGTGTGTGTGTGTGTGTGTGTGTGTGTATGTACTTTAAAAAAAAAAAGAAAAGAAAGAAAATCACAGTTAAGAAACTCACAGACAAATATACCCAGACACAACTCAGCAGGCTAGTCAATCTAACAAGCCACTATAGCTTTTGTTTGTGTTTCTTGGGCAGAGAGTACATGGGGCACCAACAGAGTCAAAGAAGGAAGTCTGTGAATCAAGTCAGAGTTTATTAATAGACAAAATCAGTGTGCTACTTCACGATACAGAACGAAGCTGCCATGCCACTGCAAATCCAACTGTGGCCACCTCTTCATTCACCAGGGAGATGGGGACCAAACTGTGAGCCACACTTCTCAGTGGCTCACTGCCAGTTCCTCACCATCCAAGAGACCCCGGGGTCTCTTCTCATTCAGTCACAGCTCCCCATTGGGCCAAGCCGCTCCTTATAATTGACTAGCTGGCCAGCCTCATAATTCCCGAAACAAGAGTCAAAATGTGTTACCACAGTCCATTGCTACCATGACTGTAAATTAGTCTTTATGTCTTTATGTCTGTTTGTAAATAACACTTTCTCACCACATTTTCTATCAAAATCATCTATTTTGGTATGACCTTAAGATGATGAATTTACTCTTGATATTTCATGTTATGATTTTGCCTGCCGTACATGCATGCTTCTTATTTACTCATTGCTCATATTTTTATATCCTCTAAGCCTCCATCACCTTCCTGTCATAGACTAATTGTTTGCTTATTGTTTATGCCCTACATTTTCCAGAATTTCACCCACACTATTTATTTTCTCTTTTCTAACATAATACATTTTTTTTAAAGATTTTTATATTGCACTCTTGAAAGAAATGATCACAAAACTTATAAGCCTGAAGCTCATGGAAAATCTTAAAAATCCATCATAAACTACAACTTCATTTTGGAATTTTGCCTATCACAACTATAGATACAAGTATAGATTACAAGTATGGTTTTTGAGGTTGCATAACTTGAAGTAGAAGGAAAACAAGCCATTACTACCACAGAGACTCATGTCACAATACACAGCAATGCAACAGAGGAGGGGATGGCATCTTTCAGAGACTAGCATAATCACAGAGGTGCCATTGAGGTTGGAACTGATTAGTAAAGGCTACAAGATGCTGGGCTGAGAAGGGGACAGCAGGTGGTGCAAACCATGCAGGAAAGACATGGAGAAACCAAAACACACAGCCGGAACAGGGCAGGGGCAAGTCTGGACTGGCTGGAATACAGTCTTTCTAGGGGTTGGAAGATTAATAAGGAAAGGTAATGTATATCTAAAGATGTAAAGAGCAGCATAGGCCTTTTGTTAAGATGATGGACTTTAGTGAGTGATGATAAAAGAAATTTAGGCTAGGGTATGACATAATCAGATTTGTCTTCCCAGATATCACCCAATTTGGGTTAGATGGCTTAGATTCTGATCTTGGTTTCTACCTCAAGGCTTTGAGAAACTGTGGTTTGCTGCCAACCTCCCCAGTTCCATCCAACCAGCACCCATGACCCAACATCAGCATCTTATAACTCTCAGCCAACACTCCTCCTTCAGGCACACGCAGAGAAGCACACACTGTACTTTCCAGCTCTAGTCCAAGATGAGGTTCCCACCTATCTGCTTAGGCATGCATATCTCAACTGTCACTCTTTTTAGTGCAAGTCTATCTATGCCAACTTACATTGAAAAAATACAAAGCATTAGGACAGATTCAGTTCAACTTCCTCTTTCTATCCTACAACAAGATTTCCCAAAAAGAAGCCTGAAGTGTTTTTATATTTAGTTCTTAGTTATGTGTGACTATACACAGTCCCCTAAATGTTCATTAGAAAGTCTTGTGGCCATATACCTTGAGTTAATTCATTTTCACATGAAAGTTATAAAAAAATAAAATAAAATGAGAACACCGACTTTCTAGGCAATTCAAAATATCACTATTAACCATACAAAGGCAAATGGTTTTTTTCAAGAGTAATCAAAGGAGCACAAACACCTGGCTGGCTGACGATCCTGTTACAGGGTTGCAGTGTGATTTGGAGTGGGGAACAAGGAACCCACAGCTCTGCTGATGGCTTACACTGAATGAACTCCTGGCTGCAGCTCCCCTGCTGGCTTCTGAAAAGCCTTTGCTTAATCTCCTGCCTGAACACACTGAAACTCTTCTTTTGTCGTGAATGACATGTATTCAGGTGTCACTCAAGGTTGGGAAACACCCCTTTTTACCAGAGCCTGGGAAACTTGATGGCTCCTGGACTGAATGGAAGTGTTCTCTCCAAGAACAAAGGCTCAAATGGCTGTTGTCTGGAAAGCCCTCAGGAAGCAACTGGTCAAGTAGTTAAATTTAAAAATGCTTGAAATTCAGTGGATTGGTAAGAAATGTATAGACACTTTAATTTTTAAACTCACTTTTGCTTTGGTTTTATTAAAGGTAGGAGGCAAAGCAATTGTGATGCTGAGTTTTAAGTTGAAAATGTTTAGACAACCTTAGATGGAAAAGTACAAAATCAGAATATGACCTGGAAAGTCTTATTCAATAAAACATCATCAGTGGTGTCTGTCCATGACACTACTCTAGGGAGTTATGCTCATAATTAAGTCTCTAGAGCATTGTGTGGAGTGGCCTTATAATTAAATTAGTTCAAAAAGCCACCAATAATGTCAGACTCTTTATAATTCAAAGGGCAGAAAGAATGTTGGGAGAATAACAAAGAAAGAAAAAAGAGGTTGCCAGAATTCAAAAGAAAAGACAATAAATGCAATACAAATACCTCAATTTCAGATGATCAGTGTATGCCTTGTGAGTGGGGTGCTATGAGTAAGGGGTACCTGAAGAGGGGAGAAGAGGACATCGGATCCCCTGGAGCTAGAGTTACAGGTGTTTGTGAGCTATCAGACTCAGGTACAGGAAACTGTATTCAGGTTCTTTGCAAGAGGGTGAAGTGCTCTTAACTGTTGAGCCCTCTCTACAGCCTTCCATTGACTATTGTGGGGTTTAAGGGATTGCCTTTATATGTGACTTCATGTTCTAGGCTTTCAATACACTTTATTTGTTCTGTGTTTTTAGCATTTTAAATATGATATAATGTGGCATATTTCTTTTCTACTCCTGCCTGCTTGGTGTTCTAGAAGCTTCTTATACCTGGATGGGGCTCTTTTTCTCTAGATTTTGGAAACTTTATGTTATGATTGTATTGGAAACAGTTTCTATACCTTTAGTATGATGTTATTCTCCTTCTTCTTTTCCCATAATTTCTAGACTTAGTCTTTCCATGGTATCCAGAGATCTCTCATTTGGAGATCATACATTCATTTATTTTATTTAAAAGCCACCCATGTTCCTAACTAAATGTGACATTTTCCCCACCATCTCTTCAACCCATCATATTGTTTCCTACCAATGTTCCATTCTGTTAGGAAGGATATCTGCTGTAATTTTAATTTTATTAATTGTACTAAAATTGATAAAATTGTATTAAAAGATAATAATTCTTATCTTTAGTATTTCAGATTAGTTTTTATTCAATATTTGTTTTCTCATTTTCTACCATTATTTTATTTAGCTTATCACTTGTATTCTTATTCATATCTCTGACTAGATTTATAGTCATTTGTAGTAGAATATTATTTTAAGGTGTTTTAACTTTTGCTTATGTTGCATTTGTTTAACTCTGTGAAGCTGCGTTACTGTGCCTCTCTAAAACACCTGATGGTCTAATAAAGAGCTGAACGGCCAATAGCAAGGCAGGAGAAAGGATAGGCGGGGCTGGCAGGCAGAGAGAATGTATAGAGGGAGAAATCTGGGGGAGTGGAAAAGGAGGATCTACTAGCCAGAGAAGGAGGAGGACTCCAGGGGCCAACCACCCAGCTACACAGCAAGGCACGGAGTGAGAGTAAGATTACAGAAGAGAATGGGAAAAGCCCAGAGGCAAAAAGATAGATGGGATAAAGTAGAAAAGTTGGCAAGAAACTAAGCTAAAATAAGGCCGGGTATTTATAATTAAGTATAAGCCTCTGTGTGTGATTTATTTGGGAGCTGGGTGGCTCCCCCTCCACCCCCCGCAAAAAAATATTAAAACCAAGAAGTCATTCTTTCAAATTATCTGTTTGGAATTTTCATCTGTCTTCATTTGAGGCCAGTAATCTGTGATTGGTAATTCTTGGAGATGAGTTTTCTTGGTTTTTCATGTTATGTTGCTGGAGAGCTTCTCTCCAGCTCCCAAGTCCCACCAGTCCCTGGTTCCCTGACCAAACCCATTCATAAAATAAATACACAGACACTTACATTATTTAAACTGCTTGGCCATTAGCTCAGGCCTGTCATTGTCTAGCTCTTACTCTTATATTTAGCCCATTTCTATTAATCTCTACTTTGCCACGTGGCTCGTGGCTTACTGGTACTTTACATCTTGCTTTTCCTCGAGGCGACTCCAGCCAGTCTCTCTAGCCTTCCTTCCTCCTCAATTCTCCTCTCTGTTAGTCCCGCCTATACTTCCTGTCTGGCTATTGGCCAATCAGTGTTTATTGACATATAGCGATATCCACAGCAATGTTACTTATATTTTTCCTTTGTAGCATAAGCATCAGGAATGTGACATTGTTTTGTTGTTGTTGTTGACCACACCCTACGTCCCTGGGCTCTCTAGTCTCTGGTTCTTGGTCACCCAAGCAGTATCAGGTATGGGTTTCATCTCATGGAGTGAGCCTTAAGTCATATCAGATTTAGTGACTCCCGAGCTTTGTGCCACTATTGCCCTAGCATATCTTGCATTCAGGACACTATTGCAGATCAAAGGGTTTGTGGCTGGGTTGGTGTTTATGTTTCTCCTTTGGTAGTGTGCAGAGTACCTTCCTGTACTAAGTCACTAGGATATAAGGGTGAAGGCACTGTACAGACGCCAGCTGGACTTCTCAATATTTAGTGAGTTGAAGGTGTTGTACTCAGCAATGAGGCCTTCCTGTCAGTTTGGGGTGAGTAACCTAGAGTCTTGGCAAGAGCCAGGGATGTTTGGAGGTTCCCATGGGAGCCCTTTGACCAACAACTCAAATTGATGTAATCTAATCCCAGACTGGAAGCTTCATTTGGTGACAAGAGATGGTCAGCTGGGACTCTGTCTCCCCCATTATTGATGATTTCATTTAAAATGCCTTCACTCACACACATATATACTCACACACACACATACACATGCACACACACACACACACACACACACACACACACACACACACATATAGTCACCCACATGCATGTGTGTATGTGTGTGTGTATGTGTGTGTATGTGTGTGTGCATGTGTGTGTGTGTGTGTGTGTGTGTGTGTGTGTGTGTGCATGTGTATTAGGAAGCTTTCTTCAGTTGTCTTATAGTTCTAGGTAAGACTTTGAGTACTCTGGAATAGATATAGAGAGAGTGGAAAACCTTGTTTTGTTCCTGATTTTAGTGAAATTGCTTTGAGTTTCTCTCAGTTTAATTTGATGTTGGCTATAGGCTTGCTATAAGCTGCATTTATTATGTTGAGGTATGTCCATTGTATCCCTAGTCTCGCCAGAACTTTTATTATGAAGGGGTTTTGAATTTTGTCATGGACCTTTTCTGTATCTAATGAGATGATCATGTGGTTTTTGTCTTTCAGTTGTTTATATGGTGGATTTCCTTTATTGATTTTTGTATGTTGAACCATCTCTGCATCTCTGAGATGAAGTCTACTTGATTATGGTAAATGATCTTTTTGATATGTTCTTAGATTCGGTTTGTGAGTATTTTATTGAGAAGTTTTGCATCTCTGTTCTTAAAGGCAACTGGTTTGTAATCCTCTTTCGTTGTTGGGTCTTTATGTGGTTTGGGTATCAGGGTAACTGTGGCCTAGTAAAAAGAATTGGGCAGTGTTCCTTATGTTTCTCTTTTGTGGGATAATTTGAGGAGTATTGGCATTAACTCTTCTTTGAAAGTCTGGTAGAATCTTGCACTAAATCCATCTGGCCCTGGGCTTTTATTGGTTAGGAAATTTTTAATGACTGCTTCTATTTCATTAGGGATTATAGGTCTATTTAAATTGCTTATCTGATCTTGTTTTAACTTTGGTAAGTGGTACCTATTGAGAAAATTATCCATTTCTTTTAGATTTCCCAATAGAGTATAGCTTTTTAAAAGTATGTCCTATAGAAAATATTTCTAAAAACTTACAATTATGGAGGAAAAAATCTTTTTCTGTTTTTTTCAAGACAGGGTTTCTCTGTGTAGCCTGGCTGGAAAAAAATCTTTAAGAAGTAAAAAGATGCAGGGAGGTGGTGGCACAAGCCTTTAATCCCAGCACTCCAGCACTTGCTAGACAGAGGCAGGTGGATCTCTGTGAGTTCGAGGCCAACCTGGTCTACAGAGCTAGTTCCAGGAGAGCCAGGACTACACAGAGAAACCCTGTGGTGATATTTTATTTGTGCTGAAATGTGGTGATATTTTATTTGTGCTTTAATAAATAAAGCTTGCCTGGAGATTACAGAGAAAAGGCCAGCCATTTTAAGTAAACAAAGTCAGGCAGCACACCCCATTAATCCGATCACTTAGCAGGCAGGGTCTCTGTGTGTTCAAGGCCATACTAGGGAACTGAGCCAAGTGTGGGGACACATGCTTTTAATCCCAGTACCAACCATAAAAACCTGGAAGTCTGTACAGACAGGCAGTGACAAGGAAATGAGGTAGCTGGGCTAAGAGCCAATGAGAGGGCAGAAAAGCAAGGCATATAAAAGCGTGGGTAGACAGGAAGTAGCTCACATTTGGAAGCTGCAGAGTTGGTGAGGAAAGGTTGGCTGGTGGTTCTCCCTATTTCCCTGATCTCTCTAAGGCTTTCACCCCTATATTTGGCTCCGTGTTTTTTTATTTAATAAGACCATTTAGAAATTCGTCTACAAAACCCTGTCTCAACACCCTGTTTCCCAAAAAGTAAAAAGAAATCCAATAAAATAGTACACGTGTTGGTGAATATTATTTTAAGGTGTGTTACTTTTGTTTATGTTGTATTTGTTTAACTCTGTGAATTACTGTGACTGTCTGAAACACCTGATGGTTTAATAAAGAAAGAGATGAATGGCCAATGGCAAGGCAGGAGAAAGGATAGGTGGGGCTGGCAGGCAAAGAGAATATATAGAAGGAGAAATCTGGGAGGAGAGATCTAGGAACAAGAGAGAAGGAGGAAGACTTCAGGGGCCAGCCACCCAGCTACACAGCAAGCTATGGAGTAAGAGTAAGATTTACAGAAGTAAGAGAATGGGAAAAGCCCAGAGACAAAAAGTAGACAGGATAATTTAAAGTTAAGGAAAGCTGGCAAGAAACAAGCCAAGCTAAGGCCAGGTATTCATAATTAAGAATAAGCCTCTGTGTGTGATTTATTTGGGAACTGGGTGGAGGACCCCACAAAGGAGCCAAAAAACAACCTATAAAACACACACATGGGTGTATAAAGAACACATATTTATAGAGGAAGAAAGAGAGGAAAGACACTCTAACATCTCTTACTGTGCCTAATTTACAATTCAGCCTTTATCAGAGGTGTATCAGCACGGGAAAAGACATAAAACAGTATGTTTAGGGTTTGGTACCAAGTACCATTGTAGATTTCCAATGAGGATCTTGAAATGTGTCTCTGCTAGACAAGGGAGGGCTAATATAAAGACAAGCATTTCTGGGATTGAGAGAAATAGAGTGACTTGATGTACTCAAACTAGTGGTCAGAAAATGTCAGACTCCAATACATGTCCTATAATTCCAGTTTCCAAAGTACCCAAAAATTCATCTGTTTATGTTTCTGTGCTTATTTGAATGTTGGTCCTATTTTATTAATAACTTACCTTGAATCACCAACTGTGGGGCTTTTTATATGTCACTAAAACGTGTTATCCCCTGTTTCAGCTGTAAGATATGGATGCCACCTAGCCTTAAGATTATTAGGAAGATTCCCTAGTGGCCTGCCCGAAGGCCACCATCTCCACACATGCCCTTGACCCAAGGTCCACCCCTCTTTAGAAATGGGTACTAGACAACCATCGACAACCCCACCCAACTCTAAACCTTCTTGAGGACCATGTGTCCAGCTCCTGCCTCCCTGCACTCTTCCCAGCACTTCTCTTCAGACAGGGAGGCACCACTTGTGCTTTGAACCCAATCCACACACTCCACACACTTGACCCTTCTCTAGGCAGACACTAAATTTGTGCTGCCAACTCTATCCATCCCCAAGACTTTAGGATAATTTGTATCAAGGGAGGGGCACTGGACTCATATCAGCAACTCCAAAAGTTATGAGTCTCTACCAAAAATGAGTAGTTCCATAGTAATGTCTTCCAAGAAAAGTTACTTACAAAATAATGATTTAAGAATAACGATAGCTGGGTGGTGGCGGCGGCGGCGGCGGCGGCGGCGGCGGCGGCTGCGGCGCACGCCTTTAATCCCAGCACTCGGGAGGCAAGAGGCAGGCGGATCTCTGTGAGTTCAAGGCCAGCCTGGTCTACAGAGTGAGATCCAGGAAAGGCGCAAAGCTACACAGAGAAACCCTGTCTCAAACACACACACACACACACACACACACACACACACACACACACACACACACACA
>CABHPP010107892.1:123310-135678 GCA_902168425.1 Peromyscus attwateri
ACACACACACACACACACACACACACACACACACACACACACACACAAAGAATAACGATAAAAATCATGATCAAAAACTCAAAGTGTATAAGAATAAACACTGGAATGAAGAATGCAAAAACATAAAGAAACAGTCGAGTTTAATAATAATGAAAACAATTCAAAGTATGAGAATAGAATTTAATAGAGATAGAATCTCTGAGGAAAAATCAATATGAAATAAAACTAGGAATGAAAAATTCAAGAATTCAAATGAAAAATTCAGGGGGAAAAAGTGAAGTACAAATGGCTAAAAAATAGCTAAAAAAAATGTTCAACACCCTTAGCCAGCAAGGGAATATAAACCAAAAGTATTTTTGAGATGCCATCTCATCCCAGTTAGCATGTGAAAGGTCAGAAAAACAGAACAAAGCCCTGAGACAAATGCTGGTGTGCAGTGGGGGAAGGGAAACACTTGTTTCCTGCTGGCCAGGGTGCAAATAGTGCAGCTACTATGGAAATCAGTGTGGAAGTTCTTCAAGAAGCTAAAAAAAAATCAATCTACCATACGGTTTACTTATACCATTCTTGGGTGTATACCCAAAAGACTCCATATACTGCTCCAAAGATACCTGCTTATCCATGCTCATTACTTCTCTAGTGACAACAGCCAGGAAACAAACAACCTAAATGTCCACCAACTGATGAGTGGGTAATGAAAATCTGGTGTATGTTCACCATGAAATATTATTCAGCTATTTTAAGCAAAACAAAATTATGAAATTTGCAGGTAAATGGATGGAGTCAGTAACAATCATTCTGAGCAAGGTAATCCAGACCCAGAAAGGCAAATGTCATATGTTTTCTCTCATTTGTGGATGTTAGCTTTGAATTTTCAAATATGTTTGTTTCTTTTGAAATACCTGTAGAATTCAGGAAATTAATGAGGGGCCATGGGGAAGGACTTTCAAAAGAAGGGAGATAGAATGAACTGGTACAATAGGTTACAGTGGAATAATGGATAAAGAGTTGTTAAATTGGGATGGGGGAATAGAGGATATTGTAGAAGAGGGAGTATGGGGAGGAAGAAATAATACTAAAGACCTGTTGTAGAATATTATTTTAAGATATGTTACATTTGCTTAGCTGTGGAACATTTGTTTTAATGATGCAAGGATGTGTTGCATTCTTTTATGTTGCATTTGTTTAACTCTGTGAAGCTGTGTTACTGTGCCTGTCTAAAACACTTGATTGGTCTAATAAAGAACTGAATGGTCAATAGCAAGGCAGGAGAAAGTATAAGCAGGGCTGGCAGGCAGAGAATAAATGGGAGGAGAAATATGGGGGAAAAAAAGAAGAAAGAGCAAGCAAGAACTAGGAGAGGAGGGTGCAAGTGGCCAGCCACACAGCCAGCCATGGAGTAAGAGTGAAAGTAAGATATACAACAGTAAGAGAAAGGAATAAGTCCAGAGGCAAAAGGTAGATGAGATAATTTTAGTTAAGGAAAGATGGCAAGAGACAAGCCAAGCTAAGGCCCAACATTTATAATTAAGAATGTGTCAGGCCTCCCAAAAGGGCAAAAACAACCAACAACAAAGACCTTTTGAAAAATTCTTACAGAAACCTACCTTAACAGAGCAACAATACCCCCAGTAGACACCAAAAGCTAACAAATTGAAAAGTCCAGTGAGTGCTAGGAATGGGTTACATCTTTTGGAGTTGTTGGCCACAGAGCTCTCATTATAGTTTATTGCATTGCTCTTACTTACCATCCAGAAATTGACAATAAGACTCTCTTGTCTTGTTGAACATACCACATTCCTGAGTCATAGAGAAGTCAAGCTGGTACTGACCTGGCAGCTTCATCTCCATGGCTAGCTTTCATGGTACTGAGGGTGGTGCTATGTACACTATGAGGGGGTTGGGGGGCAGTAATCATCAATCATTCTCTGTTAAGATCCCTTACAACTATAGTAATGACTGACCTAGCAAGACTCACCCATGGGTGCTGTGGTGAGTCATTGGAGCAGTCAACCACTTTCTGATTGGATTTAGGCTTACTCCGTAAGATGAAACCCATATCTGGTACCATTATCAGGCCAACAACCTGTGGATAGACAAACCATAGGCCCCAAGGTAGACTCTACTACTATTACTTTGCTAAGTGAACATAATATTAATCTGATTCCTAATGACATCATTGATAAGTTTTTTGCACCCTGATAAGCCTCTCCGCTGACACAGCAATCCAAATCAGACCAAATCAGCCCAAATTAGAAAAGCCCCAGTTTAATGGGTAAAGCGTTCCTGGGCGGTTCTCAGGCTCCCCAGAGAGAAGACAGGGAAGAGAGACTGGAAAACCACATGTCTGTTTTCTGGGAAGCAGCTTATATACCCTGTGGGAGTGGTCTTGAGCCTCTCTGGGGGAGGAGCTGTGTTTGGTGGGCTTTGAAAGGGCGGGTTTGGGGAGGAGTTGGGGGAGGGGAGTTGAGGTGGGTCTTCCACCCAAACATTCCAGACTCTTTGGGTATAGGGATGCCAAGGTGCTAGGGTGGAGGTGGATCTTCCACCCAAACAATCATTATACCTGTAGATCAATGCATCTCTCGACCCTCATCTGAGCAGCCTCTATTTGCAGGAGGTTATGCTTAAGACAGAGCCATAACTGACCAGAGTACAGAGAATAAGAGACTGCAGAATTCCCAGTCACAAATGGGACATGTATATGTCACCCCTCACCCCCTTCCCATGGTCAGGGATCTTTGTGGAGAGGTGATGGAAAGGTTGTAAAATGATGTGATGGAGGACTACACGTAAATGGTATTTTCTAGACACGGCATGCACTAAGCCTGTGCAAGTCCAAGCCAGACCAAATTCTACTATGGGGAGGGAAGTCAGGCATGAAATCCTATTCCTGGCTGTGGAGCAATTGGCAACTTTTAGCTGCCAGAATTGTGAGAGATAACCCTTGTGAAGTTGGCATCACCCCAGTGGCAGAACACACATTCAAGAATAATTTAAGAATATTTTAACGACACAAATTGGTCTTGATGGGTTACAGAAAAAAAAAAAAAAGGACAAAAAGTTGAGTAGGTATGGAGGGGGTGGTGGTGACAGGTCTGGGAAGATTTTGGTGGTGTGAAAAAAAATAAAAGATCAAAAATAAAAATATCTTGTGAAGAATAAATAAGTCATACACAAAACGCTGTGGGAACTCTTGGCACACTGCAGAAAGTCAACGGGAGTATCGCATCTTTGCTAAGGCTTGGGATTTCATCTGCATGCCATTGTTACCAACAACCTGTGAAAGAAGCAAAGTTGTGTGCTTCCAAAACACCATGATGGGGACAAACAGGATGCACACCCCTATTTTCAAGCAAGAAATCATGAGGGAAGACTGGTGGATCCTAAGCACATCTACAACATTGCCAGATGTGCTCTGTTAGACTTACCAGCTTGAGAATTACCACCTTTTAGTTGATGCTTTCTCCTTTGGGTCCCCTAGAAAGGCCAAGTAAACCTCATGGCTCTAGGTGAGGTCTCATCTCCACAGTTTCAGTCTCATTTGACCTGTTTAGACTGAGGCAGTGTCCCCACTGACCTCTGAATCTGCTTGGAGACATTTTTCCCTTCTTAAAGGAGAGTGTATATACATTTGCAGCCCAATAGCCCTGTCACCCCATCCTATCAAATCCAAGATGACTGACAGTCTTCCTTTATTTCATCCTCTTTCTGTCTCAGTCTGAACTGCAGGGTTTCTCTTTATGTATTCCGGTCCACTCTGATTATTGTAACAAATGCCACAACATTCTATGGCTAAAGTAACAATCTGTTTCTCACATTCTAGAGGCTGGGAATGCTGAGATCAACATGGTTATCTATTTGGCTACGACTGTGAGGGTTTCTTCCTGTCTTGCAGGTGTCAGGCTTCTTGCTGTGTCTTCTTATTCCTTGTCTTTGTTGGGAGGGGAGAGGAAAATGAAAATGCTTTCTGGTGTATCCTTTTACAAAAGGTATTCGTCCCATCCTAAGGGTCCTACCATCATGAATTTAACTTCTATCATTTCCCAAAGGCCTCATCTCCAAATCTATTAGGCATTAATGATTCAACATATGAACTTTCTGGGAGACAAACATTTAGGATAGCACCCAACTCCAAAGACAGAAGCAGGGAGGGGCCTCATACACAGGGCCTGGGATCTGTCTTCCTAGCCTTTGCCTACATCTTAAGATTAGAGTCCAAGGTGGAAGGTAGGGAAGGTAAGGGCCTTAACTTGTCAAGACATGACACCAACACTAGTAGTAAAACTGAAAGAAAAAAAGAGAGAAAGAAAGAAAGGAAGGAAGGAAGGAAGGAAGGAAGAATAGAAGAAAAGAAAAGAAAATTTAGTGTTTAGAATATAAAATTGAGATCATGAGAAAAATTATCATTGATACATGACATTGCTAAGTAAAAGTATCACACAGCACAAATCTCATTCCCCCTCCCCTCTCTCTCCACACACACACAGACACACACACACACACACAAAGTTTACAGCCTATTTCAAGTGACACTGTGGAGTTGAGACCAGTTGAGATGTGAAAGGCAGTACCAGGTCAGAGGAGCAACTGTGGGGTTTGGGTCCGAAAGGGTGGGGCAGGCAGATAACACTGGAAAACGCTGGGTCAGCAGTGAGGTGCCCAAGCTGAGCAAGAGCCTCAAGGACAGCAGGGAGTGCTCTGCCTGTTGCTCTGCACTGGGTATCAGGTGACCACTTAGTAGGGCAGTGCTAGATATCTGCGTCTTTGTGGGGGCCAGGTGAAGGAGTTACACCCCTTCCCCAGCCTGATAAGTCCCTAGCCTGGTTTCCTGATGTGATTTAAAGACACTCATATGCCCTATCCTCTCAGTACACCTTTCTGACTTTCTATGATAGCTTCCTTTCTACTCCAAGGGACAAGTCATGCACTCAGTCTATGTTGCTTGGGTAGTGCCTGACACAGTTAGAGGCCCGATAAGATTAGCTGTCACCTGAAGGGCCAGGTGACAAGCAGTTTCAGGTATCCTTTTGAAGTGAGTAATGTATCATGTGCTGGAGTCCCCAGGCCAGAAGCAGAGGTCCTTCCCTCTGGCAGTGTTCCTGGATGAGTGACGGGTGATGTCAGGATGCCTGACACTTCTGTCTCGCAGTGCTCCTCTTTTTATAGTCCCAGATGAGGGGGGGTAAATCTGTATGATGATGATTGATAAGATCATGAGTCAAGGTACCTGCTGCAATTTGATACGCTCACTGATAAAATTATTTATTAGTGCAGATAAATGACCAGTTTGTACCCTGTGGTGTGCTGGCAGATGGTGGCTGTTTGCTTGTACAAACACGATGCGGAGTCATTCCACTTTGGCACTCATACTCAAAACAGAATACCTCTGTTAAAAACCATTGCTTTGTAGAATGAATGACTCAGGGATAGGTACCGTCCAAAAGCTGTGGTTCTCTACAGCCCTGTAACTCCAAGCAGGCCAGTCCTCTCAAGAGACAATAAGTCAAGAGAAAGTCGAGAAGGAAAACCAAAACAAGGGGGAAGGAATGATGGTATTGATGCATAAACAAGAGGTAAAGGAAGTTTTCTATTGAAAACAGATAAAAATCATCTTTTACTAATTCAATTCTATATTATTACTCTTCCCCCAAGCCCCAACCCCCAACAAACAAACAACCCTCCTCCCTCCAAACTCACAAAGAACCAAGTTGTAATGAATGACTATCTCCAACTGTCAGTCAAGTTTGGTCCTGCACAGTTAGTAAGAGGGGAAAAAAAGCAGCCTGCCTCTCAAGAACTTGGCTGAGAGCCTGCGTGATTCAATAGCTATAATTTGCATTTGAATGCAATTAACTGGGCCAGTGCTCTGGTGTAATCAAGCTGTCTGCAATACACAGATGCTGGAAACGCAACAAAAGTCCAAAGCACTTAGAGGGGTTTTTGTTCTTTGAATTTCCCCGGGATGTGGTATCTTAGGTTTAATTTTCAATTTAAAAATTATCCAAATTTTATCTATTTTTTTTGTTTTCAATTAAAGAAAGTTTAGCTACTCGCCCTTTTTTTCCCCTTAGAAGAATCATTTTAGCACTTTAGCCGAAGTGATTTACAAATTTTTACCAATATAAATAGATAAAAAGAAGGGGAAAAAAGGAAATTTCGTCTTTCCTAACCAGAAATCATCTCATTAATATCAAAAAAAAAAGATAGAAATGAGAAAATGTGCAGATGGCATATAGTTAAATTTTTTATTTTTCAGTAATGTTAAGAATCATTTAAAAAAGTTAGCAAAATTGGGAAGTGGAGGTAGGGAGGGTTTGGAGTTCAAGGTGATCTTTGCCTATATAGGCACTGTGAAGCCAGGCTGGCCTGTCTATCCCAGACCTTGTCTCAAAAACACAAAACACACGGAACAAAAACATGTTAACAAATTGCTTTTCTGTAAAATGAATTACTACTTCAAGAATATTATGATAGCCTTTTTTTTTTTTTTAAATTTTCAGCATACAAGCCTCATAAAACAAACAGTATACATAGGCTCTGTTTTTCTAAACCCAAAAGAAAAGGGGAAAAATGCATATTGAAACTAACATTGGAGAAGTAAGAGCCCTGGACAAGGGGTTGGGCTGCCTGAATTTTTCATTTAGCGGAGTCTATCACTCTTTTACCACTGCATTAGGCGAGGAGTCAGGGACTGGCAATGGCCTTCAGTTCTCTCTGTAAATGTAAAATGAATGGAGGTGGATTGGAATCTAACATGGCTTTGGTCTCTAAAATGTGCTGGTTTCTAGAATCGCAGGCGCTCTGGGCTGCCTCCTGAGTGTGCGAACGAACGCTCCCTGTACAGACACTGTGGTCTGGAAAGCAGTCTTCTCAGAACTATAACCAGGAGGCAACTGCTTATTTACTATGAAAACTTGTTCTGTGTGGAAATCAAAGCAGGGCATGCCCTTCTGCTGGAAACCACTGATTTACTTATTCAACAGTAAGTACTGGCTGCCCCCTCGGGTATTCACAAACAAGTTCTGCCCTTAATAAATGGCTAACCTTGTGGAAGAGTTAGAAGATGATCATTACCACAACAAAGACAACAGGAAAACACAGTACAGATTTGGCAGAAAGAACAGCCCTGGATGTGGTCCAGGGGAGGAGTGGAATAAGTGAAGATTGAATTGAATATTGCTTTTGCTTTGTTTTCAGGTGAACCTGAAATATAGATAAGACTTTTATAAATAAAAGTTGTTGGAAAACTTTCTTTTCCTGTATATATGCAAGGTGGATATTATAGTTACATGTACTTTTTCAACTCATTGAGAAAACTAAACAAAGTCATGCACGTCAGTACTTAGCACAGTACACGTTGTTACTGATGGGAAAATGACATAAAGAGAACCATTCAGGGAGAGCAGATTTGTTGTTCCTGTTGTGGTAGCATTAAATATTAGCTTGTTAAAGATTTTTTCCCCCAAAGTGTTTCTGGGCAGAGGGTTGTCTAGACATGCTTTTTCAAAACCAGTCGTTTGCATATGGAGTTATAATCAGAAATTAAAAAAAAAAACAAAAAAAAATTTTCCTTTTTGCTTGCAGCAAAAAGGAAGAGTCGAATAACTTTTAATGAGTGATTAGAAGGTGGAAACCAGAAAAACAGAGTAGATGGCCTAGAGCAAAGAGATCTCGTGAGGCTCCCGCGCGCACACCCGCTGTGGCTTCTCTGTGGCTGTCTGTACAGGGTGCACAGGGTGCGCTGGAAGAAGCCCTCTGATCGACAGGGGGGTCTTCTCTAACTTGACCTGCTCTTAGAATTACCCAAAGGTCGGCACCTTGACTTTGGACATCTCAGCCTCTGGAACTGGAAGAAATAACTGTGTTCTTTAAAAACTACAAAGTTCTGTATTTGAAAAGACACTCATAAAACTAGCTAGTAGTCTGTTGTGCCTTTATAAGGAGCTAGCAAAGTTAGAGAGGCTCTTTCAGCCTCCAAAATAGCTCCTATATGAGGAAACTCATTATTTATAAATGAGAAGCTGAGATTTAAAAGGCTTGCATATTTTGCCCAAAGTCACATAGTTATCCAGCTAATATTAAATAATACTTATTATTTTGCATTCATCTATAGGTGAAGATCAATAGAAATATCCATAGAAACACTGATGAGTACAATAAAAATAATCACTACTATCTGGAAACTAACATTAGAAATGGAGGGAATAAGATAATGAAAAACAACTCCAGGAAAATGTCACTTTAGTGATAAGAGCTAACAAGAAATAAAACCATTGGGTATGCTGGGTTTAGCGCTAGATCCCTAGGCAAAAAGGTCTGTCCAGTCGCACAGAGTCCCATCCTTAGAAGGGCTTCTTGGCTTAAAGCTCATTTGTCTTGTGATTCTTAATTTTATCTTTAGTCCTGTGTTTTGTTAAATGAAGCCTGATAAGACACTGGGTAAATGGAGTAATAGGAATGATCATATGCAGAACATGCACGTCCTCCATTTCATATTCTTAGCATTCATAATTCCCACTCAGCATAGAACTCTGTATGTAACAGAATTCCCGTGGAGAGTTCGGTGAGATTTGTAGTCAAGGAGAATAGGAGGTAAAGACGTCTGCAGTTGAGGAAGCAGAGAAGGTGTCATGTGTGGCATTCCAAAGGACCTCAACAGCAAAGACTGCCACCAAAGGATCCAGCCTTGTCCTTTCTGACTCTCAGGGAGCCAACCACTGGCTCTGAAAATGCTGAACAAAAGGAAAGGGAAAGATAGCTTTTCTTCACGGGTCCTTCGATTGTTTTTGAAATTTTATTTTTAACATGTGTATATGTGGGTGGGTGGGGATGAGCATGGGTGCTTTTGAGTGCAGGTACTCATAGAGTTAGGTGTCAGGTCCCCTGGAACTGGATTGACAGGCAGTTGTGAGCCCCCTGGTACGGGTGCTGAGACAGTACAAGCTCTTTACCCTTGAGCCTGGTCTTCAGCTCCCCCATTTCTTGTCTACAAGTGTGAATCCCAAAGATTCAAGGAGAAAGACCACCGACCCAAATCATCATGGCCAAATTAATTAAAGCAAGCTTTTTTTTTATTCATGTACATGGGCTGCCTCCCCCTAAGGTGGGGTTCAAGAGATCAGCCTTGGACATGAAGAAGACAATGTTTTCATAACTCAGGGATAGGGGGTTTGCAAATGGGGGATTTGGCTGGCAAAATAGGTGGGGTTACAGGAGCAGAACATGAGCATAACAAGTCAGTCATAATGACCTCCTGAAACAGACATGACTGCAAGGTAGTCTTAAGGTCGTCATATCAACCTTTTGAAACAAAGGTAGAGTTGCAACATTGGAAACAAAGACATGGTTGCTGTTTCCTGTAACAGGCGGTTCAGAACCGTTCGTAGTTAAGGACGCAGGTATAGCCCAATCCTTGAGAAACAGATCTAATCATAAACAGGAATGAATCTAGTTTGTCTTTACTGTAAGATGGCTTTCAAGCCTAAGATGGAGGCAGGCTGGTTCATTATGAGCCAGAGTTAGTAGAATGGAGATATATACCAAGAAGTTCAAGTGTAAGAGCTCAGTTGTAGAGCAAGTATCACACCCTGGGTTTGTTCTCTGGCGTAGACCTTCCCCTATCCCAAGCTTGTATTAAAATTTCTGAGTTATTTTTGTGTAATGTTCCTACTGTTCACTTAAGAATGAATGAATTATATATTCATGTGTGAATTTATAAAAAGGAATCATGTAATTTTTATTTCATATATATTAAGTGCTTTTGCACTCACTTTTGAACTGGCATTGCACAATATGAAGATGAATAGTAAAATTCATGGAAATAATCTAAAAATTTCACTATATAGAGAATTACGTTCATTTGCAAATAAAACACAGTAACAAAGGAGACCTTAGAAGGGAAGGCCCATATTTTTATCCATCTAATAGCATTTTATACACATTTCTAATGCAATTATCATTTACCCATTATAGTTATGCATTAGTAGTGCAAGTCTGTAGTTGGCCTTTGCTGAGTGGTATTACTTACGAGTGAGTGGGCAGGAGAGGCTCTCTGGGGAAACTACGCTTAGCCTGATACGGAAATGTTCAAAACGAACCCATGAAAAGGCTGAGGGAAAGAACATTGCAGGTGAAGGGAATAGCTACTCCCAAGACCCCAGAAAGCAAAGAAATGTGTATGTCCCACAACTAGAAGACCCGTGTCACCAGAAAGCAGTGGTTAAGGAGGAGAGTGGCTAAAGATGAGGCCAGAGCCGGGCAGTGGTGCCAGCATTCGGGAGGCAGAGGCAGGCAGATCTCTGTGAGTTCGAGGCCAGCCTGGTCTACAGAGTGAGCTCCAGGACAGGCACCAAAACTACACA
Organism: Peromyscus attwateri; assembly: GCA_902168425.1. Lineage (NCBI taxonomy): Eukaryota > Metazoa > Chordata > Mammalia > Rodentia > Cricetidae > Peromyscus > Peromyscus attwateri. The sequence goes on from CABHPP010107892.1 coordinate 133,675, forward strand.
GAGAAATCCTGTCTCAACCCCCGCTCCCAACCAAAAAAGATGAGGCCAGAATGCTAAGGGCCTCAGTCTAGAAGAATTCGTGGTGTTTGTGTTAGGTAACCATTGGAAAGTTTCAGGCCAGGAATGACAGGAATGACTCATGTCATCCTGCTAGTATGGAGGTGAGAGTTGACTCTGGGAGACCATCCTGATCTTTATATAACTGTAGAATTTGTCCTTCCCTCGGAGAATTTGTTATAGGCCTATTATAATTTCTAAGGTTGTACTTACAGACTTCTAAATCCCAGAACTAAACAATAAATTCTTTCAGGTCATGGCCTAGTTCTTCACATCACTAGTGTCTAGTGTTGTTTGCACACAGAAGCCATCTATTAGATCTTTAGTAAATAAATATTTGGGACAGGATTTAAACTCTTGCATGGTAGAAGTTCTGACTTTGGGATTTTCTTTAATGTAAGGCTTATTAATTACAGAAACCACAAGGAAATATTACTTAAAAAGAAATCTCAAACAAGTATTATACAAAACTGGCCATCAGTTTTAGAACTTTCAGCATTTAGGATCTTAAAGTTTTACAAAATTTTACAAAATTTACAATTTTACAAAAAATAGACCTTTTTCTGAAATCATACACAGTAAGAATCCAAAGCCACAGCCATTATTGGTACTGATATTTGGTTAGACGTTTTAGTCTGGTGGCCTGGGACTGAAGTTAGCCAGACCTATTTTGAGGTTGGTTTTGCATGGTATGTGAATATTGGGCTGAATTAGTTGTTCATCTTTAAAACTAAGGGGTTTTCACATAAAGATCTTATTTTTCTTTTTCACTTGAGGAACAACAAACATACAATTGAACCAAAAATCTCGCAGCACAGGGTTTGCATTCCAGTAGAGCAAGCCCAGACAGAGAGGGAGGGCTACCACCTCAGGAAGGGGCCTGCCTGTCTTCTCAGTTTCATCTTATATGTTCTTGATTTTGCTCCCTCCACTCACGTAAGCTACCTGTCCAGTTCTTGTAGCATATGGTTTGTGACAGCTCTTTTTGAGACGCATAGGTACTGGCGCTATTGGAAAATGAAGACTTTAAAAAGGTTGTATATGTTGCTCTGTTGCTAAATATGCTTTGCTATTCTGGCCCTTTATGTAAACAGCATTTATCACAGAAGCAAGGTGGCCAAACCAGATCCATCCAGGTCTGGACCTGTCAAGTTGGGTTGAAATGTGGCTCCATCCATTATGTTGGATAAATATCCAGGCTAAGGCAAGCAAATTCTCCAGAGGGAAGCCAGAGGACAGCTTTGCCACCAATCTGGCACACAGAAAGACACTACAACCTTCTCTACCTTTCACGTGTCTTGTCTGTAACAATTTAAGGGCAGTAAGACAAGAAACAGAGCACGTAGAACTAGCTATAAGGAATGCACCCCATGGGCCATCTTCCCATGGGTGTTGAAGGTTAACTCTCATTCCTATCCCAAAATATACTGTCTCCTTTAACCTTCCTTGAACGAGGCGATCGGGTGTGTGATTTTAGCTCATATCTGCTTGGCCCAGTGCTTTTATTTGGATAGTGACATTTAATCTATTATACTGTTTTGTATGAACCCACATGTTTATTTATAGAAATGTACGGAGCAGTCCACAAAAGATACTCTGTGGCAAAGCTAACAAAGACTGTTTCCACAGTGCTATCTAAAGGCATGTGGAAGGACAATGATGACGTGCAGAACACACAATGGAACACTGTTGATAGAATCCTGGGATCCCGGGAGGAGCTGTGCAAGGGCCAGCAGGGAAAGAAAATCCGTTTGCAAAGGATTAACCACGGAGCACGCCTAGATGGAAAACAGTTGTGGGAAGGCTTGGCTGTACCAGGGTCCGGTGCGCTTACCAGTGTGCACATGACTGAACAGTAACGCACTGAGAAGGCTGGTGTGTGTGTGTGTGTGTGTGTGTGTGTGTGTGTGTGTGTGTGTGTGTGTGTGTGTGTGTGTGTGTAAATCC